>JANHZT010005777.1:35230-46594 GCA_032468215.1 Stegonotus admiraltiensis | reverse complement strand
TAAGTAGCATCTTCACAATCACATCTCCAACATTTAGCTTGCAGATTTGGATACATATTCGCTAATTTTTTAGGATCTAAATGCCATCTATAAAACATTTTATAAAAGTTTTCTCTTAAATTTTGCGCTTGTGTAAAAACATTTCTAACCCATATTTTTCCCAAGTTTCCATCATTATAGGTTCCTGAATATTTTGTGCCCATTTTATCATACAATCTTTAACTAGTTCTGTTTCCGAATCTGTTATTGTTATTATTTTATCTTCCATCTTTCCTAAGAGAACTTAAGGTAAGAACCATGATGCTCCCATAGTTTTAATTCTACAACAAACTGTACAATAGGTATAGCTAAGGTAAATGACTGGTCCAAGGTCCACTTACTTTATCTTGGGTATTCTTAGTCCATAACATCTTCATATTTCTCTCTCTCTCTCCCTCTCTCTCTCTCTCTCTCTCTCTCTCTCTCTCTCTCTCTCTCTCTCTCTCTCTCTCTGTTTATTGTTATTATTATTTTTTCATTTTGGCTAATAGCCCATTTCTTAAGTCCTAAAGGAACCACAGCACCTTCTCGCTGCTGCTTTTGCCCACCTTTATTCCTCATGCAGCCCTATAAAAGATCCTGATTTCTCTGGTTATTGGTAGATATTTTAGTTTTCAGTTCAGGCCTTCCATTTAGTACCACCATTTCACTTTAATATTATTTTGATTTATACCACCTTGGAAATATGATTGCCTTTACCATTACCCATTTTTATTTTTAAAGGAACAATTTATTGTCAGACTTCAGCCCACTGTGTCATAGTTCCTTTTCCAAATGCCAATAACCCAGTATGTTGATTTGATTTTTCTTCTTACAGTTTCAATTTTATGCTGACTTTACTGCACGTTTTAACTGCCATTGTTTTCTGTCTTATTGTTACAGCTTCTTGCATTTCTTTATTCTCAGATTTTAATACGGCTACTTCTTTAATTGGAGGTAAAGATCTTCCCAGACTTATTTTTCCATCTCTCTCACCTGGAGATGCAGTGAAATTATCAGGAACACAGTGAGTGTGTTATGTTTTCCTACTGATACAAGTATGGATCCCATTATATGAGCTGCTGAATCATCTTCCATGTACCATGCCATTTTTGCAAACATTGATTCTTATCTAGTCCAACTTTGAAGAAGAAGTAGGTGCTCTTTGTTAACGTCTGTAGGATGATGTATATCAATAGCCTATTCAAAGTTCTCCCTCTGTTTGTAGGTCTAAAAATTGAGTTTATTTCAGCAAATTTATCCAGATTTTCCAACACTTTCTTAGAATTAGAATTCCTTATTGGCCAAGTGTGATTAGACACAAAGAATTTGTCTCTGGTGCATAAACTCTCAGTGTACATACAACAATTGTGATAGATCATTATCATAGTCATTGTAAAATACATTCATCATAAAACATTAGATACAACACTTAGTGATAGTCATGGATACTAAAGAAGCAATCAACATAAATCATACTAGGATACTAAGTAAACAATATAAATCGTAAGATACAAGCAACGAAGTTATAGTCATAAGAAGATTAGTGGTAGGAATCAACTGAACAGTAATGTAGTTTGTGTAAAAGCATGGGGAGTATGTTTTCAAAATGACCTTCTAAAGGGGGTGGGGAGAGAGAGAAAACAGCAATAGCACTTAGACTTATACACCACTTCACAGTGTTTTATAGCCCTCTCTAAGTGGTTTACAGAGTCAGCATACTGCCCCCAACAATCTGGATCTTTATTTAACTGACCTTGGAAGGATGGAAGGCTGAGTCAGTCTTGAACCGGTGAGGATCGAACCGCTGACAGTTGGCAGAATTAGCCTGCAATTCTGCATTCTAACCACTGCGCCACCCCAGCTCTTAAAATATATAAAAATATCGAAAATTATAAAATAACCTCAGATATACTTGGAGAAATTATGTGGCTCAGTCTAGACCACAATGCGCAGAGAATAATTGTACTCTGCGATAGGTATCTTTTTAGCAAATTCATTTCAGCTGTAGACAAAGCTGAATCTACAATAACTGCTACATACTTGCCAATATGTCAGCATAAATAGAAGCATAGTTCATTTAATGTGCAGTGGTATGTACAATGTTTTATTCATGCTTCACACACACTCCTCATCCCACGTGCATTCTATTTCTCAGGCCCTAAAGGCATAAATGCAACAGTTCCAACTATTACTGTAATAATTGGAGTTAAAAAACTATTTGCTATGGTTGAATTGTTTTTCAGTAACCCCAAATCAGAAATGTGTACAAATTATTAATGAGAATTAATTGTCCATCGGTTTCTTGAAACTTCAGGTCATTGTAAATGGCAAATTCTGTGGCAATAAAAAAGGGCTGAAAAAGTATTCTGTGCTCATTGTTTTGCCTGCCACTGGATTAAGTGCCTTAGACTCAAAGTTCATCAGCCGTCAGGGATATTTTCCAATGATTTAAACTTTTTCTGCTTAAACTTTATATTCCAAATCTCACAACACTCTTGAAAAGTCATGGTCATGCTTCAGAAAACGTGTATGCATTCCCTTTTTTGAATATTAACCCCTTTTTCCCACTCCAGAATTTGAGGAAATGAATGTAATTGTGTGATGTTTTTGCTTGAATTTCTGTTCAGGCCTAGTGCAACCATAGGTTTTTGAAAATAAAATATTGATTCTGCTCCAGAAAAGCCTCAGGCTGGAAAAGAAAACTTTATTCTGTATCAGAAAAGTTCTGGTCCGGAATAATAAGCAGGTTTTGAAAATAAATCTCATCAGGGAGCACTACACTGGAGCAATATAAACAATGTTATAAAACAAACTTTTTGTTGTTGTTGTTGTTTTGTGTTAGAAAAGTCTTGACTGTGTCTCTAAGTGCTTTTTTGGAAATTAATCTCTTCTACAGAGAAGTGTGCCATGCCTATACAGTCACTCTCCAGATCTTTCCGATGGTTGTTTTTTTTGGGGGGCGGGGGGGTTGAAAGTTTATCATTTATAATATGAGCCTCTTCTGCTGATTACCGGCTGCCTGCAATTTAGCAGTACAAATCCCATCAGGCTCAAGGTTGACTCAGCCTTCCATCCTTCTGAGGTGGGTAAAATGAGGACCCAGATTGTTGGGGGCAATATGCTGATTCTGTAAAACTGCTTAGAGAGGGCTGTACAGCACTATAAAGTGGTATATAAGTCTAAGTGCTATTGCTATAAATTTGCAATTGCAACCCTTCTTCTCCTGATGAGAAGAACCTTCCTTTTCCAGCTCTCAATGTAGATGGTCAATCTAGAAAGGCAGGAGAGAAATAGGATTGTTGGTATGTTGTGGTACAATGGCAACTCTTTGGGCAACTTCAGAAGTTAAAGAGCTGGAGATCAGTCTGTCCATTACAATAACAAAGCCAAGGAGTCACCTTTTCCCCTTTTCCAAAGGAAGGTATTCTTAGCTAGCTGTGGGGCACAGGTGGAAGACAGAAGTGTAAAACTGAAATCTGTCTTCTACTATAGTGATATATTCCTTAAAGACTACGCTTTACAGTTACCAGAGTGATTCATTAACAGATTTTTTTAAATGTGCCATAGATTTTAGAAGATGCAAAAATTCAAACAATGCATAGTCAATGCCTAGTGAAGCTTTCTTCTTTTATTGTTACAAAGATATCAGGCTTTTGATTTTCAATTTTCTCTTTGAGCTAACAGGCTGGGAACTTTTCCAACACTGCACCTGCTTATCTGTAGCTGGGCACCTTCAACTTTGGCTATTTTCCCAGATTTCATTTCTTACCGAGAACCTGAACTTGATCCTTCGGCTACCACCAGGTGTCTGAGGTGGAAATAAGCTAATTGGTCATTTCAGGGTATTGTTGCCCCTGAATTTTGGGATAAGAATCTTCTTGCTTTCCTTATCATCTTGTTTCTGGTTTTGCAGGTTGCTTCTGCATCACTGCCACCAGTGAATTGGATCTGGGCATTGGGTTTGGAAGGAAACTGGTTTTCTCCATCCTGTGCAGTTTCAGATTTGGCTCCTTTCTTTCTTCTAACCTTATTCCTTCCTTTGCAGATCCATTTGTCACCACTCAGCTTGGGATTTACCCTAGAAGGCTTCCTGAATCTGACTCTTTTTCCTCATCATTCCTTTGTTCCCAACAGTTATTGGATGTTCCCAGCAACTGGTTGTTGAGCAGGACTGGTGACTGCTGACATTGGCTGAGCTTTTATCTTGTCCTTGGCAAACTTCCAACTGGGCCCAACTGAGTTCCCCCTCCCACTGGAGCCTTCCAGCAACCAGGGTGGAAGGCTGTATCTCAACCAGTGGTGAAATCCTCTGCGAATTGCCACCAGTTTGCTGGCCGCGCATGGGCGGTGCATGCCAAATGCACACTGCACATGCGCAGTGTGTGCCAAAAGCATGCTGTGTGCATGCACATGAACAATGGGTGCCAAATGCATGCTGCGCGCACATGCACATTGCACACCAAACACATGCTGTGCACACGCACACGCACAATGCACACCAAACGTGCACTTCACGCAGAAAAAGGACACTTAACAAGGTAAGTAGAACAGCAAGGGGGTGAACAACTGTGCTGCATGATTTAGACTCGCTAGAAAGCAGAATTTTCTGCTTTCTAGCAAATATAAATCACACGGCATAGCCTGATCATCGGAAATACCTGTTCAGACGAATTGGTAGCTTTTTTTTTTTTACTACCGGTTCGCCCAAACTGATGCGAACCGGTAGCGTTTCACCCCTGATCTGAACCCACTTTGCTTGTTCCTGTTTTTCCTCAAACCTTCTCCACTGCTGTCAAGGGTGAACTTTGCAGAGCCATTCCTTTTAGCTACCTCTACTCAGCAGCCTATTTTCCCTGAACCCTGACAACCAAAGTCCATGTTGTGTACTACAAATCAGTCCTGTTTGGCTGAGGATGCTTCCAGAAATAAATCCTCAGAATTTTAACAGTACAGCTTCCTGGATTCCCCTGCCTAGATCCTTCACTGATAAACACTGGCCAACCAGTAGACCTTTACCCTAGAATTGCCATCTGCCAATTTCCTGCCCTCTGGCTTCTTCAGTTGCTTTTCCAGAAACTTTGGAACTGTAAAATATATCCGGAGCACATCAAATTCCTCAGAAGCTTTCTCTCTACCTTCCAACACAGCTGCCCCTAGCAATTTTCTCCCTTTGTTCCACTAGCTCCACCATCTATTTTAAAATAGCCAGCCAGCCTGTCTTGTAAACCCTTCTACCTGTCTGCACATATTTTCTGAATGATACAGAGGGTGTGCAGAATGTATGTGAGGCGCAGCCCAAGTGATTTCAGGCACTCAGTTCTTTCTTACATAGCGTTTATAAAAGAGATGAATCCTTGATAAGTCTGCAAGATTTTGAGATCCGGTATCAGCTAGGAGAATGCCGACATACAGCAAACAAAAAACAAAAAACCACCTTGAGCAATGACAAACAGGGGATAGTGTGAAAATAATGTTCATAGTTTCATTTCTCTCTTTTTTTTTAAAGGATTTTTCTATTACGATCCCCACCCATATATAACTGGCCCAGGATATATAGTTATCAGCAAAGCAGCTATTTCAGGAAAACAAAAGGTTAATATACAAATATTAGGCAAACTAATTTGCTTTATCTTAGAAAGATAATGTTGTTAATTTCTTTATAAGACCAATGAAGTTCAATTCTGCAGCCTTTTTCCTCTGGAAGAGAAGTCTTGCTGAATGACAAAGTATCTGCTTTTCTCTGAAATATTTTATCATCGTCAGCGATTAACTACCTGACATTTGCAAATGTATTCAGAAAAATGGACTCTTGAAAAAATATATTCTTGATGAATTAGGCCAGATTTTTCACTCTGGTTTTCTGGCTGCTTATTTCTTCAACCCCAAAGCACAAAAAAAGTGGGTGAATATCTACTCCTCTACAAAACCTCTCCTGACCAGTTCCTAGTCAGTAAGCAAGCTACGCTGGCTTACCTCCAGGAAAAGCTGGATGTATTCTAGTGCCTTTGTTTCTCATTCTGCAGAAAAATATTAAGCGAGTGAAGCTTTTTAAAAAAAACAAAACATGCTATTTAAAACAATTGGTTCAAACTCTAGTATACTGTATATCAACTTGGGAGTCATGGTCATTATTCAGTTGACATCTATAAAAGGTTTTGAATGCCAAAAGCAGACAAGATCTCATACAAAGGTGGAAAATAAATTTATTTCATTTGAATGGTGTGGGAAACCACACACACACACACACACACACACACACACACACCTCCTAGAAGAATGAAATATTTTGAAGAATATTAAAAAGCCAGAATATTCGATTTCACTAAATGAGAAATGGAGAAACATGTTTTAGAGGCAGAAAGCAACTTCCACTTTCTTTAATAGCCCACAGCAGATGTAAGCACTTCTTCCTTATTGAAAGAAGACAAGTATCTAGATAGCTCTATTCATGAGCAAATACCCTCACCCAAGAGCCAAAACAGGACAAAAGCCATTAAGCTATAATAAGAATTACCCAACACCCTTTCAGAACGCAAGCCCCTTCATTGCATCACCCTCAGAGCAGTTCAAACTTCAACCAAACTTAGCTCAGACAAACACCAAGGGTTTGTACTTTGCCTATAGAGCCAGCTGTGACCCCTATATAACCCCTGCATGGCCCCACAGGAGTCTGACAACAGCCAATAGAATATATGTTCTTGCACAGGAACAGGAAGTTCAAGTGCAAAGCCCAAGAGAAGATATAACCCACCAACACCACTCTCAACTCTATTTTGTTAGCTGCCTAGAACCACAAACCCATGTGGTTCTGCTTCATCAATAAATGGACCCTCTTTCCAATCAGCCTCCAGCCTCCATTTTGTCTCTGGTTCCTTTCTCCAGCTTGGAGCTATACCTGGATATTTCTTCCAACAATGGAGAAACAAATTAAATGTGCTGAATATTTTATTGTCTTTAGCTATGTAAAGGTTGCATTCCAACATATGTGCTTATATTGATCCCCTCAGTTAGTGATTTCAAATAAATTAAGAAATATGTGACTAAATCTCATAAAAGCAATAGCTAGAGATGGGGACAGAACAAGGCCAAGAGGGGTGGGATATGAGAGTTTGTTGCTGATGGGCAACAGAAACTGGGGCATATAGACAAGCACCTGTGATTCTCTGATTGTTCACCTACAATCCATGTCCCTATGAATAATCAGTTCAGCCCTGGTAATGGCACTTCTGTTTAAGTAAAAGAACATCTGTTTTCCATTTTTGTGGGATTTTAAAATTTCAATTATAACTTTTGTTGTACTTGATTTCGTGTTCTACTTTACATGTAAAGACTGTTTAATGTTTTTTAAGATTAGAAAATACACGTAGCAACCAACCAACCACAGCTGGGATCAGAAATTGATTAAATGAAATGGTCATGAAATAAAACTGTGACTGTGCTTATGATTTTACTTCGGCTTTTCTCTGCTTTACAGGCCTGCACAGATTGTAAATGTAAGGACTGGTAACAAAGTTTGTTTGTTTGTTATATTTCATGGTTCTAAACTGCCCATTTCCCTTAAAGAGGGTCTTGGGGTGGTATACAATATAATAATACAATGTTAGCTTTTCATCTTCAGGAGAAGATGAAGATGAAACTCAAATACTTTGGCCACCTAATGAGAAGGAAGGACTCACTAGGGAAGAGCCTAATGCTGGGAAAGATTGAGGGCAAAAGAAGAATGGGATGACAGAGAATGAGGTGGCTGGATGGAGTCACTGAAGCAGTCGGCGTGATCTTAAATGGACTCTGGGGGATGGTAGAGGACAGGAAGGCCTGGAGGAATGTTGTCCATGCGGTCACGATGGGTTGGACACGACTTTGCAACTAACAGCAAAGCTTTTCATCAGCTTTCTAACTGCAAATGGTCACTAAAGGAATACTTCCAGTGGTGGGATTCAAATAATTTAACAACCAGTTCTCTGCCCTAATGACCCTCTGGGTAGACGTGGCTCAGTGGTCATGTGACTGTATTGGCATGGCCAACTCAATGTCACTCACTGTTACAATGTAATAAGGGTTAACCAGAGAGGCAGTTTCTGTAAGCAGGGCAATAAAGATTAGGCTAAAAACAACACCAGAATGTTTCCTTCCTGCCTTCCTTACAGGATTAGCCCTGTAAAGTGGAAAAAAACAAAATAAGATTTCTTACAACAACCGGTTCTCCGAACTGCTTAGAAAGTTAACAACTGGTTGTCCCGAACTGGCTGAATCCCACCACTGAATACTTCTCTAAGTGAAGCCTACCTGAATGTCAATATATGCAAGTAGTGATAACCTGATGGAAATGCTACTACTGCATTCAAGGGTGACATTAATGATGCTGCTGTGCTCTTTGGAAAACAGCGTCCTTCTTTATACCTGGAAAGAAGCAAATACATGTTTTCTGTAGCTACATATTGCTCTACTTGCACAGTTCTCATGAACACACCAGCTCCAGAGGGAATCCTACAGTGTATGTCAGGAAATGACAGGCTAGGAAAAAAAAAAGTCCAGCAGTTTCTTCTGAATATGTATGACACAAAAAGGTAGAGTCTGGGGGCATATTCAAGAGAGGAGTCAGCCTAGAATCGTTATATGTGCACAAATGCTTCGTCCAGCCTCCCTTGAACTTCATTGACTCTTTTGTAGCACCAATTTAATTGACCATTAGTTGACTAGACTCTCATGTATAGGCTTGAGCAATAAATCTTCTTAAACTAGAACTTAACATATGGCCCTGATTCTTTGCATCTGGCATGATATGCCTCAAAGGGACAAGAGGAAGCTGTGGGAATTTTTAGGTTTGCCCAGAATGCTTCTCATTGTTGGTTGCTACTTTTTAAACCAAATGAAAACAGAGGGAAGACACATGTTTTGAACCATTTCATAAAATTCTAGCATATCTTCATTTCCTGCTTAGATTGCCTATTACAAAAGTCAAGTGAAATTCCCCGTCCTTGTTCTGTCTGCAACTGTTTAAACCTGGTTGTTTATCTCTGCGGCAGATGGCCAATTTCTTTCAAATCTGGAATGTGAAGGAGAGTCTATTATATAGTAAGACAGTTGAAAATCTTTGGGTTTTTTCTCTTCCAATTTTTTATTTTTTTTAAAATCTGAAGTTTGTTCTGTTTTTATGTAGGTTTGAGGAGGTTTAAGCATGTAAGAATTTACGCGCACATTTTTCCGAGCTATTTCCCCTCATGTGTTTTATGTATTATTTTCACTACTATACATTTTTGGGTTCCCCTTTCTTGCTGTACTTATACATTGTCTGAAAAACTGTTTGTGAATTGTGAATTCTGAAGGCTAATTCAGTTCATAAAGAGAAAATAGATTAAGTTCTAATTAAATTTATTTCCTCAGAATCTGACATCAGAAAGCACAAACTATTTCTTTATTAAAACTATCTCACTATCCAACCAACTCTGGATTGTTAACAATACTAAAACAACCATGTATCCATATCCACACACACACACACACACACACACACAAATTCAATAAAACTGCAAATGAATATTATGAGTTGTTGGATGACTATCCAGATTCTTTGGGCTTCTTGACTGACAGTTCAGGAAATAGCACTAGCAATAGCACTTAGACTTATATACCGTTTCATAGTGCTTTACAGCCCTCTCTAAAAGGTTTATACAGTCAACATATTGCCCCCAACAATCTGGGTCCTCATTTTACCCAGCTCAGAAGGATGGAAGGCTGAGCCAACCCTGAGCCTGTGAGATCTGAACTGCTGAACTGCAGCTGAAGTAGCCTGCAGTACTGCACCCTAACCACTGCACCACCTTAATCTGAGAAATAATCTGCATTGTCATTGGACAGTTAATGTGTGTTGTATTTGGGCTAGCCAGGTTGTGATGATGCATCTATCTCAGTGCAGTAAGTTCATCTGGCTTTATATCCTGAAGATCTGTCCATTGTCTGGATGGATGCCAAAAATGAGATAAGCTTCAGGCCCTATGGATAACTGTTTGTGCATTTTCCTAGTCAATATAAGGTAAATGAGAAAGTGTCTTCACCAATGAAGGCATTTTCAGTTTAAATTCCCGTGCATCTGTAACTAGCATTTTTCTATGCTAAATCAAGCATTTATGGCATGAAGACAAGGGATGCAGTTCCTTGTTTAAAGTAAGGCCTCTGTGTCAGTAAGATGGATTACACTTTGGATATTTCTCTGAGTTGGAGTATAATTTTTCTCTTTCTCTATTTCCTCCAGAGCCCTCACCAGCAGCCATCTAAATAATTCCCCTTCATTCTCAGCATTTATGTTTCTTAAATATTTGTAGACTAGTTCTCATCCCTCCAGTTTCTTTGCAGAGTGATACATTATTAACTCTTAAATCAATCCTTCTAGCCCACTAATTATGTGCCTGCTCTTTGCTGATCTCCACTTCCATTTGTCAATATGTGTCTGCTGGGACTGAACCCAAAATTCCAAATGCAAATTTACTATCGTAGCTTGCTATATTCCATGGTGTAAAGCTGGTATCAGCAAAGAAAAAAAAAGTTATCTATCACATTGTTAGTTCTTCTATCACATTTGGTGTCAGATTAGAATTCTTCCTTCTAGCTGTCTCAAAACAGGGGTTGAATTTCCTTAGCTCCAATTATTTATGTGCTTTCCCTGTGTTTTAGAAGCTGATTTTTTCTTCTGGAGAGAGAGAGAGAAAAGCTTGCTTATCTGAATCTTGAGAATATAGATTACCCTGATTATTTTCTCTACACCAGCTATGAGAGCTCCAAGGCAATTGCCCAATGGATTAATGAGTGTAGTGTTCTCCATCAAGGACATCTCCTTGTAGTTGCTCATGGATATATAAACTTCATAGCTTGCAACTGTTGGAAGAAATATCCATCTGGCTCAGTTCCAAGCTGGAAGAAAGACAATGGAAACATGGAGACTGATTGGAAAGATGGTTTAATGATAAACAGAACTACCAGCGTTTATGGTTTTGGTGCAGCTGACAAAATGGAGTGCGGGGCGGGAGGGGGCTGTTATACCTTCTTTGGGCTTTGTATCTGAGCTTCCTGTTCCTGTGCAAGAACATGTATTCTATTGGCTGTTGGCAGATTCCTATAGGGTCATTAGGGGTTATGTAGGGGTCATAGCTGGCTCTATAGGCAAAAGAGGAAATGCTTGGACCTCTATCTAGACCCGCGCCAGTCCAGCTTCCGACCCGGACACAGCATGGAAACGGCATTGGTCACGTTGGTTGATGATCTCTGGAGAGCTCGGGATAGGGGTTGTTCCTCTATCCTGGTCCTATTAGATCTCTCAGTGGCTTTTGATACCATCGACCATGGTAT
>JANHZT010005774.1:27417-42764 GCA_032468215.1 Stegonotus admiraltiensis | reverse complement strand
AAGGCTATTGCTTAACGCATTGTAAGCCGCCCTGAGTCTCCGGAGAAGGGCGGCATATAAATAAAATAAAAAAAAAACAGTTACTACTATTGAGCCAGGCGCCACTTATTCTATAGCTGTGCATTTGGTTTTTCTTGCCTAAATGTAAAACTTTATTTTTTTCACCATTGACTTTCATTTTGTTAGATAGGGCCCAGTGTTCAAGTCTATCAAAGTCTTCTGTATCTTGAGCCTGTCTTCTGGAGTGTTGGCTATCTTGCCAACTTGCTGTCATCTACAAATGTGATGAGTTCCCCTTCTATCCCCTTGTCTAAATCATTGATATAGATATTGAAGAATACTGGGCCTAAGACAGAGCCTTGGGGTATCCCCTGCATGCTTCCCTCCTTGTAGATGCAGTTTCATTAAGGATTATATATTGAGTGTAGTTGGTCAGCCAGTTACGAATCTATCTAGTGGTGATGCTGCCTATCCCACATTTTTTTATCTTATCAAGGAGAAGGTTGTGGTCCACTTTATCAAATGCTTACTGAAGTCCAAATAAATCATATCACTTTTTGTTTTCTTAGTTTAAGGATCTCAACATCTACATCTGTATCGGATCCCAGAAAAACTGGGAAGTAGGGTAGCAGGATGAAGCAAGCTCTAGGAAACCAAGGGTGCAAAAGCAAATTGGCTCCCCTCATTTAACCCATGAGATCTCTGGATGATGGAGGCTTGGGGCTAAAACATGTGGGTCAGGCTAGTGGGCTTATTCTCCCAAGCAGGATTTTACTGCATTGTGACTTTGATATTGTGTGTCTTTCTATTCCATTTTGTAGGAATCCCTCTGCTGTGTTAATTTAAGGCTGTGTGTAGGGGTGCTCCAAATCTTCTGAGGAACTGAAACCCCAGATTCCCTAAAATGGCCCTGCAAAGTAAAAATCATTGAAAAGCATCTGGAGCAAAGGAATGTAGAGTTGGGAAAAAGATAATTCAATATTGCCTTTTTAAGCTAAAATCATAATTTAATATTTTTATTCATGTAAATAAGGTAGACCCTAAATGATGAGAACTGCACTTCTCTTCCCATTATCTCTCCTTTCACCCAGTAAGAATAGCAGTGGAAATAAAATCCAGCCATAGAAACTGGGTGCAGATCAAAAGGGGTAAGTTCTTTACACATATAGATCTAAAAGCACAACTTTAGTCATCATTCCTCAGCAATTGTCATGACAGGTCAGAACATCCAAGTTCTAGGTTAACAAAAGAAAACCCAAGTTGGGGATTTGTTCTAATAATTTGTATGTTATTCTCAATTTAGTATCGGCTAAACTGTATAACATCAGTGCCAGTTTGCTGATCAGCTCTAATCAACTGCTAGGTTGAAATTAATCAACCTCTTTCCCAGATATCTTAGAAAACAACATGGTCAGTGAACACACCAGTAGGGCAGGAATTGCAGTTCAGTGTTTATGGAGGTGACTAGTTTAGGAAGGCTGCCATGAGCATATAAATCGAACTATGTTTCTGTGTAAATCCACTGTTCACGTGAGTCAATTAGTTGCATGAATTGCTGAGTTGATGCAAATATAATCAGCAGCCAGACTTCCCCAACAGTGTATTTGGAGGAAGGTTTTCTGGCATTCTGACTGGCAATGTTGGTTGAAAACTCTGGGAGATGTAATCTATCCCCTCTTGAAGGTAATAGGTTGGGAAGGCTAATGTAATATGGTAATTAATCCTGAGGTTGAGATTAGTGTTTCATTGTCTTTCATACTGAATGATGGTGTGTGCCTGAAATTTTTCTGCTTCTTCTTTGAAAGTCTCTCTGTCTTCCTCTGTCAAAAGATAATCTCACAGCTTTTCCTTCTTTTTGCCTTCAAAGACTCCTGAACTCCTAATCCTCTTAATGTTTTCTGACTCCATAGGGTAATATAATCCTGCCCTAAATCTAAGAGTCCGAGAAGGCAGATACAGACAAGCACATATGCAGAAAGTGTCTTTCAAGCCATCATCCCTTCCAAAAAAACACAATCACCTTTTCTCTTTCATGCCCTTATAAATTATTGACAACAAAACCGGCACTAAAAATAAATAAGGTAAAAGTTCCTGGGGATCATAGCCAGCCTTTTTCTCCCTCCCCCCGGCTTTACTTCTGATACTGTAACTGGCAGGGTTTCTACACTCACTGGAACTAATGCAGCTTTTAAAAATGAAATGACAAGGGAACACTTTAACACCAAGAGAAGCATGAATTTGATTTAGAGTTGAGGACAATTGGAAGCATGTGGGAGCTCAGAGGGCATAAAAGGGAAAGAAAAACATCCAGCCATGTTGTTTTCCACACTCTTGTGGTGTCTCTAAGCAAATTAACAATGGAGATCAGCATTTCTTGATTATTGATACCTTTCTGCATCTGGACACTTCAGGTAATCTGAATTAGTGGAAAAGATTATGCGTGGGGTAAGGTAATCAGGATGTGCATCTCTGATGCTGTTGCAATTCAAAGTTGCAATTCAAAGAAAAGATAGGTCTGGGCTGGATTCCTTTCAGTTATCCTAAACCTAACCTGCGATCCCTAAGACCCCCTTTCCTTCTTTTATTTTTCTCGATTGGAATGTGCCTGAGTGGAAAGATAGAAATTCACACGTCTGTGGTTTCACAAAAGCATCTTGTGCTCCATTGAATTAAAAGCAGCTCATCAATGGCTATTTTTGAAGACTGCTTAAGCTACAGTGAGAGGACTTAGTAAAAGATCTGCCATATCCCAGTACATGGCTAGTGGGTTAGGTTTAGCTTAATAAGTCAAAGCTGAATAGTCCTGTTTTATCAATTTCTTCCATTTATATTTACACTCTCTGCCTTAGTATATACAAGATTGATCCACAGAAAATTTGGTAGACTAGAGTGTGAGTGTTAAAATTACTATATGCCAATACAAATTACCATCTTTATTGGCATATAGTGAGAGCCAGTGGTGAAATCCAAATTTTTTTACTACCGGTTCTGTGGGTGTGGCTTGGTGGGCATGGTGTGGCTTGGTGGGTGTGGCAGGGGAAAGATATTGCAAAATCTCCATTCCCATCCCACTCCAGGGGGAAGGATATTGCAAAATCTCCATTCCCACCCCACTCTGGGGCCAGCCAGAGGTGGTATTTGCTGGTTCTCTGAACTGCTCAAAATTTCTGCTACTGGTTCTCCAGAACCTGTCAGAACCTGCTGGATTTCACTCCTGGTGAGAGCCCATGTAAAGTAACTTTGCATTAGCTAAATAAGTAAAGAATTGTTGACATGAAATATTTTATATCTATCAAGAATATGAGGTTCAAGTATTCTGTGTTTGTGTGTAATGACAAAATAAGAAAGCCATTTCTTAAAAGCTTTTAATGTTGGTTCTTTTCCTTTAAAAGCATATCTTGCTTTGTGCTACTTAGACTTTAAAAACTTGCTGTTCGCATTTAGTTCCAATAAAAATTAAAGCCTGTGCGGAATATTCTCTGCAATAGATCAAGTGCAAGGATTTCAGAAGAAGGAACCACAGCTTGATTTCTTCAGTTTATTTGCATTTTTGCAACTGGTATATAGAAACCTGAAGCTAATCCTAATATTTTATGCTTTGAACACCAAGACTGTGATGATCAGATTTAGCAGCCCAATGTAGGTGATGGCATTTTGTGGTTATTCATATATTCTCCTTCAGAAAGGCTCATTCCAACCAAGCAGAGCTCGATGATAAGTCATTCATATTTCATACCAGACTAAAGATGAAAAAGTCTGGAGGTGACACAATATTGCCGTATTACAATCTGGCCATTCATGTCTCATTTTCAGATTTCCCCAGTGTGGTGTAAAAGGAGACCACCCTAGGCTCGGCTGCCTCATTTCTTCTGTGCTGCTCCTATAAATCACATTCTGGGAGAAAAGATGGCTGCCAGGACTAGGGGAGGATGACTATGAATTTGCTTCTGGATTACAATTTGACAGGCAACCTGTGGTTGTTGGATAACAAAGAGTTTATAGGGAAGCCTTCAATTCTCATATTGATTGGCACACTAATTTATGTTGATCAGTGTGGCATCTGAATATCCAAATTAATGTGATTTTGAAAAGGTGAGCTGGAGAGGAACTGACGGGGGAAACATCCCAGTACCATTGACTCATATCAATTCTAGATTATTTTTACCTGCCTGTGGCTGCATTTGGGGAGGAAGGATCGGTCTCTTTACTGAAGGGGCTTTCATCTATGTTCCACCTATCTCCTCATTAATCTGTGAGGGTTTAAAACAAAAAAAGATTTAATGCACTAGATAACAAAGTTGTCTTTTTTTTTCAAAAGCCAATTTAAACATTTCATTTTATGTACAATGTTCCGGAAAGAAACATAGCATTACTCTTAAAGGCATTTGGATCCTCATTTTGAAAGGAGCCACTTCCTGCCTCCTGGAGTGATTGTGATTCTCATTCCCCTTTACCCCCCCCTGCCCCCCCAAAGAAGATAAATACTTCTTAAAAGAATACATTGCAAAATAGATGTGTGTGTTCTGGTCCATGTTTTAGCTGAAAGACCCCTGGAAGATTATATTGGGCTGTAGACATTTTACCATCAGAGGCATTTGCAGGAAAATATTTCTCTCTCTTTCTTTCTCTCCCTCCCTCCTCTCTCTCCCCTCCTCCTTTTCACATGGGGCCAGAAAAACTGCCAAGAAATACAATAGGAAAACTGCCAACAAATATAGTATGCAACCATAAGAGAAGGGGGGCACGGGGGAGAGGAAGATCAGGAGGTTGCTTGATTCAGCTTATTAAACCAGACTTTAAAAAGCCAAAAATCAGCAGTTGTTCACATTCTGTGTTTTGCTCCACAAATACAGGTAACATGGACCCGCGGGTATCATGTTTATTCTTAACGGAAAAGGAAAGTTGTGCTTTGATCATAGTTTTGGACTTTGTGATCAACTCTGATACCCAAGTCTCTTCTGAGCAGATTGGATTAGTAACCATAAGACTAGACACAGGTCTTTTGAGACATGGAGAGCATGTATCAGGCAGTTTGAATCTGTAATTTCCAACCTTTTGCCTAAAAGTGCCCTTAGTTGAGCAGACTGCATCAAGGACAGTGATATGTGAAGAAATTTGTGTCTTCAGCTTGGGTAGGGTGGGGGAGTAAAGAATGTGATCAAGACATTTTCTTGGGGATCTTTAGAGCAATAATTGATGGCAAAGGCACCATTAGGAGGAACAACAAAGAGACTGACACTATATAGGATTTAAGAGATAATACTTTTACTTGGAAGAAATACAGCAAGTAATTCAGTTTGGATCTTATGCTCAGTACAGTAGCAAGAAAATGCTCTTTTTCCAAAGAGACTGGAACCCTAGGTAAAAATAGATACTCCATGGTCTTTGAAATAGCATAATTGGAATAGGAACATTTGGTTTGATTTTTGTTGCCAGTTACACATACCTAAAATCCTGCTGTTTCTGGAGGAATCTTCAGACTTTGCACATCTGTTTGGAATTAGGCACCTGGCTAAATCATAATGTGTCTAATGAATGAATTTAGCTTAAAGTTGTGATGAGCAGGAAGGTTGTTAACACTTTCCTTTGAAAAAAATAGTGTTTGGATTATTTATCAGCTGTACAGAAAGGATTGAAAAAGATGATGCCATCACAAAATTCTTCCTGATCCTGTTCCACCAGTGTAAATGAGAAAATGCAAGTTGCTAAAATGATTGGCATACGACACCACTTCAAATAAGAATAACCCTCTATAACTTTCACACTACAAAGGAGGCTTGAATCAAAATTAGTGTGAAAACTAAGGAAACAAAACAGAGAAAAGAGAACTCACCATATGGAATAAGTCAACAGAAGAGGTGGCTGAAGGGTGAGTTATTAAATCCATTTCAGAGAAACGACTTTGTAGAAAGAAGGGGCCAAGGCTGAAGTTGCAAAAATGTTGAAGAAGGATGAGAAGAGAACAAGGAATAAGGACAGGAATGAGGCTAATAGGTCTCCCCCCAGGGGTGAAATTCAGCAGGTTCTATCTGGCTCGGGCGAACCGGTAGTGGCGGCTGCAGGAGGCTCCACCCACCCACACGAACGTCATGATGGTTTTTTGTGACAATTTTAAGCCTCTGCGTATACCCAGAAGGCTTTGCGCATGCACAGACAATGGTGTATGCGAGCGAAGTACGCAGGTGCAGGGCACACACACATTTGCGAACCGGTAGGGAAGGTAAGTGAATTTCACCCCGGTCTCCCCTGTCTTGGATTCTTAGATGACATGCTACATGTCATCTTATGTGGGTTGACTCAACATGAAATGCTTTATAGCAGTATCAAAATACATCTGCGTGCACATACATATGGATATTGGCAGAGGTGAAAGCCACTCACGGCAGACACCGATACTTCTAGACTTCCTGCGGAAAAGGATATCTGGTGACTGCTGAGTAAGGGAAAGATAGGGGAAAGGGTGGTCTGTTGGGATAAAAATTGCGTGTTAAAAACACATCAATTGTGCTTGCCAGTGTGATCCACAGTGCATCTTTTGGTATAGCATTTCTGTTCTACTCTAAACCTATTATCACCACAGATTTACAAGCCTATATTCTTTGTTACAGTGCCACTATTTTGCTACCCTGAAGGCACGAAAGTGCTAATGATGCTAACTACCTTGCCTGCTTGCTCTGACTTTAGCATGAAGGGTGTTAACATGGAGTGTTTTCAGAAGCACTGGGTTCCTCTGCCCCCCTCCCCACCCCCCCGCCAGCTGTCACAAGCTGCATGACCTGATGGTTGGAGAGAATACAGCCATCATCACCTTTGCCACTCTCCTCTCTGCTGAGATGCTTGCCTGGACATGTGCTCTTGAGTGACAAAAGGAGGCCCTTGTATATGGTTAGAGGCATTAGTTCTACATTGGGTTAGCCTTTTGCCCAAGGCTTTGCATCGATACTTTTCTTCTCACGCTCTGTGTTAGAAGAACGGCTCTCCCCTGCTTTCATGCAGAGCACAGGTTCATACAGCGGCCACAGCGGTCATGATACATTGGTTCTGGCAAGCTATTTTGGCCCCAAGATGACTAAATTGTTTCAAACAGAGGAAACATCTGCATTGATTCTTTAATCCTAGTTCCCCAGGAATCTGAGGGAAATGCCATAGGATCTCCAAACAATGCCATACCTGAAATCCCAGGATTCTTAATCTCTAAACTGTTTAACTTTTACTTTACAGTCAGTGTTCGTTAGGTTGCAGTCTCCTTAAGCCACATCAAAGGGATATATGTGAAAGTACATACAAAATTTAGTGATTCCTGTATCCCCCCCCCCCCAAAAAAAAGCATAAGAGAACATTATGTGAAAAGTTGATTGTTTGAAATGCAGATATCATATTACAAACACCAGCAGCGCCATCAATAAAAGCTTTCTTGTTGTCTGGTGAGATCTATTAGGGGTTCCAGTTGTAGAAGGGCCCCATGCTTGAGCCTCCTCAGTAATGCTCTCTCTCCTCACCTCTGGAACAGCCTGCATCTAGAGATTTGAACTGCCCCTTCCTGAACATGGCTTGGTAGACAGCTATTTAGGAATGTTGCTCTTCAAATGATGACACGTCAGGGCCTTTTTGCTTTTATGGTTATGCCATCCATTTTCTGTGTTTTAATGGTATGCTGTTAATTGTAAATTGCTGGACTCTTTGGAAATAGAGCAGCATATAAATTGAAGTAATAAAAGAAAATATGGGGACAATTTCTTGTATAATTTTTTTTTGGTCTTTGTATTAAACAAAGGATAAAACAAAAATTGCTGCTACTTTCCTGAGCTATTAAAAAGTAGAAGGAAAAGGGAAGAAATGGTCCATATGGTAATTAAGGATTATGACCATCTGGTAAGACAGGAGTTTGTTCAAATAATTCTGCAACATACGTTGCATCAAGTCTTATTCTTATTAAAATGTTTTTATTTGTCTGCACATGGACGTAGAAGAGAAGTGACTGGCATCTTTTCTTGGACGGATTATAATTCCATGGGAGAAACCAAAGCATTGTACACCAACAACAGTCTTCATATTAATTTGCTGATTTGAATCTGCATTGCCAAAATTTACTGGAGACAATAATCATTACTGCTTACGCCCACTTTGTAAATATTGAAACTCAAAGATGAATGGGTAAAATCTGTAGTTCAAGTTATTTTTGTTAGCATGCTCTATTTTAGGCAAATCCATTCTAGATTTTAGGAGGGTTTTGAACATCTTGCACTTCTGGGAATTAAGCCAAGGTGCTTCAGATTTGTCTGTTCAAAACCAGAAGTAGTTCTTATTTAATTGATTTCTCTGGAATTGTATTTTTAAGTTGCTGTTGCGATACAGTAGGACTGAATGGAGTTTCATCCATCCAGCTTAGCACTGCCAGTTGCACAGGAGAAAAAAAATGCTTTTTCTAAACATGGTGCAGAGTTGAAAATTATTCTTAACCAAGGCAAGGAATTCAAATGGAAAAGTAATTATTCCACTATTGTATATTATTACATAATCAATTGCTCATATTTCCTATCTGTTCCTTTCTATTTTGCTCAGTTTTACACAGTGAAGCAAGTATAATGTTGAGAATGTCTCTTTCTCAGGTATTTCAGGCAAACACTGATGCTTCGGAAGTGGTTCTGAACAAAATCCATGCTCCAGTGCTGACTCGGTTTGTGCGGATCCGTCCCCAGGTTTGGCATAGTGGAATCGCTCTTCGACTGGAGCTATACGGCTGCCAAATTACAGGTGTCTATCCTTTTCTGTCATTAAGAAAGACTCACCATTTTCTGCTTTTGCTCAACCCTACAAACTAACCTAGTTGTTGATGTCACAACTATGGTAGCTTCCTGTGCAGAGAAATATTCTGAGATGGGCACTTCAGATTATTTCATGATACTGTAGAATTATAGTTTTGGGAAAGGGATAGATATCACTTAGCCCCAAACCCCCACAAACCAACCAGCCTAGTCCACCGACTACATTCCCTTTACAGGTAGTCCTCACCTTTGATCATAATTGATGCCAGAATGACAGTTGTAAGTTATGCTGGTTGTTAAGATGTCCATATCCAAATTTATGACCTTTTTTGCAGCAGTCATTAAGCAAATACATTGTCTGCAATGAGCATTTGTTGCCTGAAACCAGAAGTAAATATCAGTTTCTGGCAAACAAAAAACAAAAAAAAACACATTGTAAATTGCAGTCACATGACCATGGGGGAGGGGGGAGGGGAGGGGGAAGCCATCAATTGAATGTAGGTCATAAATAGCACCTAGGGAGGTCCACCATAACTTCGAATGGTCACTAAGTGACTGGTTGTAAGTCAAGGACTATCTGTACTAAGACCTTGCCTCTGGAGGGAAGTTCTCCATGAAACTTGATTAGTATGGCACAAAAGACTTACCAAAAGGATCACAATAGGAACCCAGTTTACAAGTCTTTTTCCCCCTCCAAGATTTCCTGCATTTTTAGAGTTTCTAAAAGCTGTGCGTTCTTTCAGAAACTCTAAAAGTGCATTTGTCTCCTTAAATTATCCTGAAATGCATTTTTCTTCAACCTGCATACTTTAAAAAATGCAAATGCAGCTGCTGAGAAAGGAAATGATATTTCATATGGTAATCAGGGAGAGAGGTATTAAAGCTTTCTTTATCTGCTGTGGCCCTAGTGCAAATTGCTACATCAAAGCTTTATATTCTGTGGGAAAATTCCCATTCCAGGGGCTGCAGCTTGTTTTTTTGTTTTTTTTTAATGTGAAGATTTATTAGGGTGGTGCACAAGTTTGTGTCCGAGTCAGCCCAGCAATACAAGGATATGCATTCTGGGTTTGTGATCTTCTTAAATCGCCCTTGTAACAAAGGTTCTTTTAGCCTTATCAGGCACTAAGTTTTACCTCCTTACCAAGTAGTAGCCCACAATCAAAAGCTTCCATTTTAGGGAACACAAAATTTGTATTCACGTTCTCAGATGCTGTTTTCAACCTTTGTACCAGGAGAATAATGTCAAGGCTTTATTGCATCACTGGGGCTTTCCAGGCAGACATGCAGTCATACGGTATAACTAGGCATTGCTGCTAATCAGTATTTGGGAGTACTTGGCCCAGCACTTAAAGGTTTGCTCAGTGGCTCTGCATTTCCTAATCTTTTTCTTGGAGGACTGACACAGGTTTGAAAAATGTTCAGGGTTTATACTGGGTTTTGCACAACACGATTGTCCAGTACAAATGTTGGAGGAGAAGGAGAAGTAATTGGCCTATGCAAATAATCACTTGAGGCTGCAGTCATGAAATGATCAGGGATTTAATGACCTTTCACCATAACATTTTTACCTGATTTGGGAATGTAGAGCCACTGCATATTGATTCTTTCTTTCTTTTTTTACATAGCAAAGAGATTTCAAACGGCTTTTTAGCTCAACTGACATTTTGAAATCTGGAAATTCTGGGTCAGGACATAAGTAATGTTGCAGTCTCACTGAGATGCTTATATACAATAATTGCTTTTCTCTCCCCCCCACCCCGCCCCCCCAATTAGTTGTGGCTTCACATGCCACAAGTAAATTTACATGTAAAAGAGAACATTGAGCCTAGCCATCATTTGAATTGTTTTAACAGGATGGCCTCCAGTTATGGTTTATCTCTCATTTGATTGGATTTAATTGATACTTATTTTTTAAAAGAGCTGGAACAGCAACCAGAATGCTATTATTGGATGAAAGTTTAGCTGGAAGCAGAGACCAGTTTGGATTAAGAATTTTTGGGTAAGGTGTATTTTAAGCCACCGTGGAAGGGCCCCTGTAACCTATGAAAGCTGGAGTCCTTAATACTGTCTGAACTTGTTTGTTTTCTTGCAGACATTTCATTAGGTAACATCTTATTGGTACCTATGAAAGCTGTTATAAACCAAAGCAAAGATACCTTAAATGCTTTGCAATCAACTTCAGTATCTAGATGGCAGTGAGACATTATTCTTCCTATGTCATTGCAGAATTTTTAGCCTGATTTTGCATAATAGCCATTTCTACGCTCACTGCTGCACCTTTTCATACAGATTCACCCTGTTCCAGTATGCTGGGGATGCTTTCAGGACTTATCCCAGACTCTCAGATCTCAGCTTCTTCTACCAGAGAATATCACTGGGTTCCTAGTGTGGCACGCCTAGTCAGCAGCCGCTCAGGATGGTTCCCACGCATCCCTCAAGCCCAGCCTAGTGAGGAGTGGCTGCAGGTAGATCTGGGTCTCCCGAAGAATGTGAAAGGAGTGATTATCCAAGGAGCCCGAGGTGGGGACAGCATCAATGTGGCGGAGGCCCGAGCTTTTGTGAAGAAGTTTAAAGTGGCCTACAGCATGGATGGGAAAGACTGGCATTCAATACAAGATCCCCGGACCATGCAGCCAAAGGTAAGACCTCTTAGTTGGAATGTAATAGGGAGCTACTGGGCACTGGTACTTTTTTTCCTTTTATTTCTTCTTCCTTTCTGGTGAAATTTATTATAGCAATAGCACTTAGACTTATATACTGCTCTGTAGTGCTTTACAGCTCTCTCTAAGCAGTTTACAGAGGCAGCATATTGCCCCTAACAATCTGGGTCCTCATTTTACTGACCCCGGAAGGATGAAAGGCTGAGTCAACCTTGAGCCAGTGAGAATTGAACTGCCGAACTACAGTTATTATGGCTGTTTACATCAGTGGGAGCCTTTGCTTCAGGAGACGTGACCACTTCGAAGGGTCCTTGTGCAAACCACAATCCTACCTACAAAGTCATATGTTTCACACTTGTCTCAGTATAAAAACAATCTTATTCTATTTTGGTGATTAGTGGTTATGCAGTAGTTCTCAATGAGCTGCTTAAAGTTTTGCTTGCTTGCTTTTGAAGTTGAAATGATTGAAGTAGCATAAAACCATTTAAGATGAATGTGTGTTTCAAAAGGATGTGGGAAAGAGGAGGGTTCTTATCTACGAATGTACTTCCTCCTCCTCCTTTCTCCCTTCCTTTCTTCCTATTTAGCAGTAGGATCATCATCATCATAGTGGAAAAGCTGGAACACTTAGAAGCTGGAAAGTGTCATCTATTTTTCACTTCTTTCTCTTTCCCCTCATATAGCAAATTTACACATGGGCCTTTTCATTTCAGATTGCACGTGAAGGCACACGTGGCTGAATATGTCTTTAAATGCCCAACAGCAACCATTGACCACTTACTGTGCATAGAAAACCAGATGTTAGAAATAAGTATCAGTGAACTGAGCAGCAGATGTTGGGGAATGCTCTGTTGAGAGATTAGAAGTCCTAATGTTTATACAAGACAGTCTCCTCTGCTTCCCCGGGCTCTTCTTCATGTACTTTCCAAAAAGTGCATGAATCTGCCCAATCACCAGTCTTGAAGTAGGGTTTTACTGCTGCTCCGGGTTTGTTTTTTGGGGAGGTCTGTGCAACAAAGGTGCTGGGTTAAAAAACAGCAACTTGTCTTTCTACTCAGTATCTCAAGGGTGGGGGAGGTGCCTCCCTTTTTTCCCCTGGCCAACAAGTGTTTCTCTGCTTGATTGGGAGAATGGAAAATGAAGGGCTGAGATTACATCCATATCCAGCATTCCCTATGCCTTACCAATAATTCTATCGTGCTATTGTAGGAAGTGAAATCAGGGTGTCTTAATGGCTTGGATAGACAGAACAAGACAGACAGCAAAGTAGTATCCGGTTAGAAAGAATGGCTTTTTTAAAAATGAACCAATAGAGGGAAGAAACTGAAATGAGCACCGCCCCCTAGAGTTGGACATGACTGGACAGGAAAACCTTTGCCTTTTTTCTTTACAGTTTTTTTAGCAAGAATATGGCTTAGTCTCGATTGCTTCTCCCCCGCCAATGTCACCATTTCTACAAAGAACCATTTGGCACAGCCCTGGTTTACTGTATCCTGCCTTGTCTCTGTTTTATCTCCTCAGTAATAAGTAGGGCATTGTTCTTCATATGATTCAGAGGAAGGTGAGGGTATATAGATGATAGACCATTTGTGATAAAAATGGCCTGCTTTAGAGCCCATATTTGGGTTGTTCTTATTGAAGCTTCTGCTTCATTTTTCCAAGTTTTCCAGTGACATCCTTACTCGTTAAGGATTTGAGAGATGAACTTTTGCACCACTGTTAAAACCTTAGTTCAGGAGGCCCAAGGCTCTAAATCATAGACAAACACAAAGTCTAAGTTTCTGCTAGCCAATTACTTGAATTAGTACATATGGTATCAGAGAGAGGTGTCTTTTAGAACTTGATGGAAAAATGTGTGGGGCGGGTAAGGAGAAGAAGACCATTAACAGCCAAGCCGGAAGTCAGTAGTGTTTACACAAGAAGTCAGTAGAGTTGTACCAGATTTGAGTCAGTATATCTGGTATCAACATCTAGCTAAGAGAAGGCATGTCCTGTGCCAAAGCATGCTGTGTGGTTTGTCAGATGGACTATATCCCACTTGGCAGCAGCATCCTGCTCTCAGGCATGGAACTTTTCAGTTGGCCACAAACTCTGACTAGCAGAGGAAGGAGTGAGATGGAGACAGAAGGAAGGGAGAGTAATTTTGAAACTGAAGCACCATATCCTGTCTCTCAATTACTTTACAGATCAAATGTATTTGAAAATAACTGACTTAGCTTGTACCGAAGGTGAAAAGGCCTTATCATCTTTCTCCCTTGCTGTTTTTTATTACTATAGTCAACCACCAAAAAGTATGCTTAAGCTGTCGTGTTTATATAGCATGCCACCAGAGTTAATACAGAGCGATTGAGATTTGTTGGGGTTTTTCATGGATTTTGTTGCACCTTGAACTGAATGTGAGTCAAGATCATCAAGTCAAGGCTGCAAGTTTCCCATGCACAGAAGATCCCCATTTTCAGAATTTGCAATTGCAAAGACATCTTTAAGTATGTTCATCAGAATGATCTCTTAGCTCTTACCTTTACTACTTGGAAATCTAAGCATTCCATGTACGAAGATCCATAAAACAGTTGAGGATTAGGAAACGGGGATTATGTGCCCCTCTCTCTCTAAACTACACTTTAACTAGATACTATAGTTGGATTATCTGAGAAGAGTTTAGGATTTTATTAAACTATATAAATATGATGTGAATATATGTAGCCTGAAGCTACATTAGAAGGATTCACACACATAAGGATTTGAAACAGGCTAGAAATAAGGCTACATTCCACTCCTAACACGTTTTTGTTTGCATTTATTATTTGGTTTATACCATATTTCTACTTATAATGGTTAACAAAACTTAAGGAGCAACAACAACATATGAGCCTTGGTGGCGTAGTGGTTAGAGTATAGTACTACAGGCGATCACCAGCTGATCACTGGCTGCCTGCAATTTGGCAGTTCAAATCACACCAGGCTCAAGGTTGACTCAGCTTTCCATCCTTCCGAGGTGGGTAAAATGAGGACCCAAATTGTTGGGGGCAATATGCTGACTCTGTAAACTGCTTAGAGAGGGCTGTAAAAGCACTATGAAGTGGTATATAAGTCTAAGTGCTCTATTGCTATAAAAGTTAGGATTAAGTTTGATAAAAGACATACATCTTTGTAGTTTTTCTGAATTGTAAGAGAACTGAACACAGGAGACTGCATTTCAAATTCTTTCCTGTGGAGCAGAAAAATGAGGGTATCTTCCATAGGATTTATCCTGCACATCACAACAAATGTATAACAAAAGAGGTCATTGTGAGCCAGACAGGCTCAAAGCTATTCACGTTTTGAAAACACCTTAAAAGCAATTGGCAACCAAAGCAGATCTTTCAGTAGAGAGGTCATATAATCCCTGTAATTTGTATTATTAGTTAGCAGTCTACTGTAAATGTCACTTTTTGCTCCACTTGCAGCTTCCAGACATTTTTCACAGGTGATTTCACATAGAACACATTCTAGTAATGAGAAATGACATGACCAAGATCTGACTAGATCTTGCCCATCGACTTGTTTGTATAATTTATAACATGCCTTTCTTCCAGAAGCTCAAGGCAGTGTTGTAGAACTCCACCCTCCAATTTACTCCTACAGCAGCCCTGTGAAGTAGATTGGCTCAGAGTCACCCAGGGAGCTTCCCAGGCTGAGGATGCACACAAACATCTGTCTCCCTATGTCTAGTTCAAATCTTAACCATGGTTACACTGTAGCTCATATCGGCTGAAGTTGAATCTATCAAACTACACTTTCCCCTAGGGTCTCCACTCATTAGTTGGTTCACCTGAGGAAGATCCACATTGTGCTGCATTTCTTAAAATAGAATAGAATAGAATAGAATAATTTTATTTATATACCGCCCTTCTCCCGAAGGACTCAGGGCGGTGCACAGCCA
>JANHZT010005774.1:0-20735 GCA_032468215.1 Stegonotus admiraltiensis | reverse complement strand
TTGGAGCTAAGCAGCCACCATGAGAAAGAATTGGCAAAACAGCTCAGTTCAAATTGGATCTGACCGAGAAGGAGGCTTAGCAGAAGCACCTCACTGAGGACTATGAACATAGGTTTCCAAGCAGAGAGAAGACCTGTGGGAGTGCGAGGCCAGGTACCGGCGCCTGGAGGCTCAGCGGGCTGAGGTGGTCAGCCAGTTCCAGGCCATGATACAGTCCCACTGGAACAAAGCCCTCCGGCTCTTCACCATCAGCGACACTTCCCTCCAGCCTTCGACCAAAGCCCTGCACCAGGAGGCCGAAGCAGACTCCAAGTCGGAATTTCTGTTCCCCTCTGACCCACACAAAAATACCCCAAAGGGGGAAACTCTCTGCTGCAACAAAAGTTCATTGCACATATCTGTCCCAGGGGGCTTAGTTTGAGGACCCCTGATTTAGTGCAATATAAAAAATGCAAATAATTTTTCTGCGGATCACTAAAATTTTCTCACGGACCACCAGTGGTCCATGGACCACAAATCGGTGACCGCTGCACTAGATGGCATGAAGCCTTCATGGACTCCCTGTGATGGCATCACAGCCTCCCAGGGTCCACGGACCACAGGTTGAGAACCACTGCCTTAGAGGAAGTTTCTGACTCATGGTGACTGTCTGGACAAATCCCTGCAAGTTTTTTTAGCGAGGTGTTTAGGGTTTGCCCTTACCTTCTTCCTAGGACTGAGAGAGAGAGTGACCAGCCCTGCAGGCTTCATGCCTAAAGCAGAACTAGAGCATATGGTCTCCTGGTTTCTAGCCTGATGCTTTAATCATTTTTGCAATCCAGCATTGAAACTTACCCCAAATTGCTTGTTGGAAGAAGAATGCTAGTTATGACGAAAGCTTGCATTGTAAACTGAAATTGTTTTATACAGATAGTCCTTGACTTACAACCATTCATTTAGCAACTGTTTAAAGTTACAATGGCACTGAAATAAGTGATTTATGACCGGTCCAACACTTACAACCATTGCAGTATCCTTACAATCACATAATCAGAATTCAAGAGCTTGGCAAACAAAATATATTTACAACCCTTGTAGCAAATGGTCATGTGATCACCATTGGCAACATTCCCATTCGGCCTCTGACAAGCAAAGTCAATAGGGAAAGCCGGATTCACTTAATGACCACATGATTCACTTAACAACTGCAGTGATCTGCTTAACAACCATGGCAAAAAAAGTTGTAAAATTGGGCATGATTCACTTAACTACTGTCTTGCTTAGCAATGGAAATTCTGGTCTCAATTGTGGTTGTAAGTCAAGGACTATCTGTACTATTTAACCACCCAGTTTCCTCCCTCTGAAAATCCCTACAATTTTTGCTTTGTAGAATGTTTTAAATACTCTATCAGAGATAAGTAGTCTAACCTTGACAGACATGCAGCAGCATCCAGGATTTCTTAGGAAGAGAAATAATTATTAAAGCAATTTAAATTTGATATGAATATAACGTCAGAAACTTATTTTCAATTTGTATTTGCTTCTGCTCCCAACAATGCAGAAGCGTTCCCTGCCTACTCTATTGCTTTTCACTAACCCGCATTCTGTTTCCCTTCACCACACTGAAATATTTTGATGAAAATGCCAGTCTCAGTTTTAAAATAAAGCGTAGAAATGAAACCTGACAGGCATATTTGCCTATATTGCAAAATTAGCTGGAATACAGAATGAAGTTCTTAGTTTGTTTGCTTGGTTTTCTTTCTTCTCTTTGCAGTTTCTTGTACAAAGTTAGTATGGGGTTCAAACCACTCATTCATAGTCAGTAAGAAAACAGTACTTGGATATGGTCCAAAGTCCAGGCCAGCTATTTGGGATCTTTTTATGACAGTTTAGAGTTCCTGCTTCTTTGCTAGAGTCCCTCCATGAGTCTTATCACTGCCCAAACTTAATGGAAACTGCATAGATTTCATCTCACCACACTCCCAATTCCATGCTACTTTCTTGGAAGATTAATCAAGCTGGACCTGAGAGGGGAGCCAAGATGAAGAACCACAATGAAAACAAATTACATTCTCTGGTGTTTGCCCACCAGATATATACATATTTGAGGCTTATGCTCAAGTTCTGTATTTCCAGATCAACAAGTGAAGTTTATTTTCATATTAGTTTAATGCCATTTATCCACTATTCAGACCTACTGGACTCTAGGCAGTTTTCAGATATTAAACTATAAATGAATAAATAATACATGATATGAAATTGTTAAAACAACAGCAATTTTAGAACCAAATACTAGATTATGTTAGGGTAAAGTTTTTACTAGCCCCTGAAAGGCTATGATGTTTTGCACTGGTTTGTGTCTTATCAGAGAAATAATGTAAAATTTAATTAAGGCACTAATTTAAATAAAGCACCAAATTTCTGTAGGATGTCAAAAGCTGGAGAAAGGTGAAAAGAGCTAGAATGGATTAGGAGAAGCTGAAGATTGCTGAGCCTCTAGCTTGGTCAAAAAGAATTGTGGGCAGCCAAATATTTATTTCCACTCCAAGTAACTTTTAAAGTAAAAAAAAAAAGCTATTTAACTTTTGGGGAGTTGGTGATAACGGATACATTTCAAGGGTTCTCTTGAGCTTCACTACCTTTTTTGCCAGTTGGAAACTTCTAAACACTAAGAAAATCCGATAACTTTAATTTCTTTCTTTGAAATATGCAAGGGTGGTTTGTGAATTTATTATTCTGTCTATTTTCGCTCCTAGATTGTATTTGAAGGCACCATAAACAATGGGCATTCAGGAGACATTGCCATTGATGATGTCCGAATAGGCACTGATACTTCTTTGGAGAACTGCATGGGTATGTAAGGATAAATTTAATCTGCAATAAGAAGCAAAAACTCATCTGCAAATAATAGAATTAGCAAGTTGAAGGAGGGAGAACTCTTATTTCTGATGTAATTCTCCTTGTCCCACATAACAACTATCGAAATATAAAGTGTATAAAGCTATCTATCTGAATCATAGCACTTCTGCTGTGATGATACTGAGTACATTGTAGGGTTTTTTTCTACCTTATAGTTCATTTTCATACAAAAATAATAGTATCTGAGGGCTGATTGCAGTTGCATGTCTTTGATGACTGTTCCAGATGGCAAGTTGATCGTGTGCATGCAAATTAGCCACTGATACTCACTTTTCACTGTTATAATAAATGCTAGCTGGGAAATATGAAGTGAGCATTTTAACTTAGTACCGATCCAGTTGCAAGTGGCCTTCCTAGGGTGCCTATTTCATGAGAAGCAGCCTTCACATAGTTCCTAAGCCATGCATTCAATCTACCAATTAACACCAAAGCAAACCAGGTGATCTTGGCTTTCTGTAAGGTTGTAGAAGCATTGGCTATGGCTTTGCTAAGTGCCATCTCCATTTGTCGTCATCAGTCCCCCCCACCCACCCCCACCCTGGAGAAAAATTGCTCAGGCCTAGTTTACAAAAACTCTGTACTGAGCAAGGTGGGTAAAAAAATAAGTTGATTGAATGCATCCTGTCATATGGACAAAAAGTCTTGCTCATATAATCAATGTATTAGAAGTAAGGCTAGGCTTGAATAATTAGGATTTCCTTTATTAAAATTTTCTGAATGACAGGAAGTTTTCATTTTTTAATTTTTTTGGTTTAATGTTAAGAATCCCATGACCCTTTCCAATAGTGTGGAATAGGCCAGAAACAATCAGAAGGCCAATTGTTGTGCACATGGGTGGTTGTACGATGATGGTCCCATGTAGGACAACCTGTATCGCCCCCTTCCCCCCTGCAGTATGTATATTACTCAATTCCAGACTAGCAAGGAGCAGTGGGGCAAAATTAATAGGAATGGGTTACCCTGCAGCAAATAGCATCTTGGTTCAATAGCTCTTATGTGCAAATGATTCTTCTACAGTTGTGGCCAAGAGGTCACATAGCAATCATCTTTGCAGGCAATCTTATCTTAAGGTTGTTAAGCAGACAGAACCCTGGCTACATTAAAGCAAGTCTCACCCATTCATTTAGCCTATTCTCTCCTTCTGGAGGAAGTCAGGGAGCAAGAGTGCCTTGGGAAAGCCTGTACTGATGGTTTTTTCCTATCCATACAGAGATTAATGTGTGTCTCTGCAATGGCATGGACTGTTCATTAAAGTAATAATAAGATTGTTACCAAAGAACAATATCCAGGAGCCAAAATTAGTCATCAGTCAGCACAGTATACTTAGAAAGGGCTGATGAGATCATTAGAAACTCTTATTAATAGGAAATAATCTACCAGAAAAGGGTGGTGTCATGAGAACTCACATTCACAAACCAGCAAATAAAAATGTAATATTTTAAACTCTTTAAAATATGCCAGTTATTCTGCTATCGTGGGCATCTGGATGGAGGCAATAATGACAGGTGCATTAATGATCCCATCACACAAATACTTGCCCACATACTAATGACACCAAATACTAATAACAGAATTTATGGTAAGACATTCCATGCATGTTGTCATCTTTAGTATCATTGTGGTTTGTGCTATCAACCACTGAAATAAGACAGTAGTAGAGCACCGTAGGAGTGACGGGTCGTATCTTTGACATCATCAGTTAAAGAAAGGCTATCTTATTTTGGCTGTAAAACTCCAGGCAACCAGTAGATGGCAGCAGTGTTCAGTTTTTGTGTTTTTCTTGGCTGCTGGCTAATGGTGGTTTGTAGGTTTGCAGCCCAGATTTGGTAGCTGTAGTTGAAGTCCTGGGAAAGACACTGTCCTCGATAGCAAATAATAGCCATCTGAATGATCTGTTACCTAAGCAAAATGAGCTGAGACATTTTAAAAGTCAGAGATGGTCAAATAAATACCTTTATAATTCAGTCCCATTAGGTAGACCAGATGAGAAAATCAATTCCACAGGTAGTTTTTTATATCTTTAGTTGGATCCTGGCACCTTAACCAATACACAAAACTGGCTCACGATTGTATTCCTTAGGAGTTAAGTATTGCAGTGCAAGTAAATGTTTGTTACCATTGCAGGTAATGACTTAGAAATCTTCTACACATTTACATACCAGATGCAATTTCCATGTTTACAATAAATTCATGTCCTTTCCAGCTTTTGAGAACCTGGTTCTGTAGAATTATTGACATGCTTGAATGTTTGCTCCCCAGATTAGCATTGGTCTGCTGTTCGCATAGCTGTTTGATTTGTTGAGTAATATGGGGAGTTGCTTGAAGACACTGCAGTTCCATGAATTGGAGCATTTCTAAAGGAATAAAAGTAATGGGGAGGTTTGAGATGGGGTCTTGGGACTGAGATGATGAGTGTTTAATCCTTTTCTTTACACCATTTTTAATTATAAAGTGTCCCATCTAATGCTCCTATTTGTCTCAGCCTCTCAGGATTTTCCTCTCATAATAGTTTTTAAAGGCAATATCTAGAAGAAGAAAAAAGTCAAGCTCAAATGTTTCACTGATGTTTCTGTTAAATCATTTAATATTTGAAACATACATGTGCATACATAATCACACACACACACACACCCCAGAACTGTAAAAGGAAACTGACAAGCTTCTGTTTTAAAATTGTAATCCAGAGAAGTAATCAAATTCCTTTTCAACTTGAGGAAAGCATCTAATAGCTCACAATATTACTATTTTTCTTTTTCAGAGACCTGTCACTTTCCTTTTTTTATACTGGCTGAGTATTTCATAGCACTCCATTGAAACCATAGTTAAACCAAGGGACTCCATTTCCAAATGTAATACAGAAGTCATCTAAAAATAATAATAAAAAAGCCCTTTCCTTTTTTCTTCAGGAAAATAATCAGTGAAACACATTGGTCGTTTCTTCCCACTCTCCCCTCCCCAGGGGCTAGTAACATATTATTTCTGCTAAGTATCTGTTTCTGTTTCAGTATTCTGAATTTCTTTCAGGCTGTGGAATTCTATAGGGGAGAACTAAAAAAAAAGAACGGGTGAGGCTGGGGAAAGGTTAGATGGAGGAAACTACAGCCCCTCCTCCCCTTTTAAACTTGTCAAACCTAGTGTCTATATCTGTAAGCTAAACTCAGCTCATATATGCTGGATTTGGGACCGAACAATTGTATTTGTTGTTGAAGATGTTTTGAAAATGGTTTTTTTTCACTGTTTGCTACCTAGAATCACTACCATGAGATGGGTGGCCTTGAGTGATTAAAGTGATAAAAAAAACCTGCATATAAATGGAGTTTGTGATATAACACTAAAAATCACATTATTCCTATTTTGGGGAGGAAAAAAAGCAATATCTCTAACCATCTCTAATTAGGAGAGATATAATTAGGATCCCTGCTTGAAACCTTCATAAACAGACATTGCCATACATAATAGATTGTGCTTTAGAAAGTACTTCCTGATACCCATTATGAAATGACATCTTAAGTTCCTTTCCTTCCCTTCCCTTCCCTTCCCTTCCCTTCCCTTCTGGGGAAGCTTTCCAATATATGAAATCTGTTATCATATCCTCCCATCTTACATCCACCTTACTCTTAGTCTTTAACATTAATGATGTGTAATGTCTCCTGCTTACCACTCCAGTAATTTTATTACCTCATTTTTAAAACTTGAAGGAATCATTTACCTGCAGTTTCCAAAACAAGAGAGATGCATGGAGAAAGGAAGAAGGATTTCCTTTGCTTCCCTGCCTATGTGTTGTGTTATTCCTCAAAAAAGGCACACCACCATTGTTTGTGGCATTTAGCATGTACTGTGTTATAGGAGTTATTACAAATGTTCACCGTATCAAATGGAATCAAGCTATGAATCGATATATCATGTTTATTTTTAGTGTATGACAACTGAAGGTCTTCTCTCAGGGAGCCATGGTGGTATCCATAAGGTTAATCCATTTTATCCTCCATACAACCTGTGAGCTAGAAGAGGATGAGAGATGTAGACACCCTCTGAGATACTTTTGAGTGCTTTGCTGTTAGCTTATCAGTTTTGTTATCACCTAGCATTCTATCTTCTGGGCCAAAAATTAAAAGAAAATACAATTGCAATTGTGTTTCTATTGCTAGAACACATCCTATTATGACCGGCCTAGTGGAAAGCCTGCTATCACAAACACATTTTTAGAGCGTTATCCTCAGTGAATACAGAAGATTCTACCCCACCCCCTAAAAATTGGCTACCACTTGTACAAATTGAAAAAGAGGTTCTTCAAGATTAGAGGTTTCAAGATACTCCCTGAGATCATATGGGTTACTATCTTCAGGATCTATAATTTGCTGATGGAAACACTCACTTTCAGCTCTTCTTTTTATTTACAGAACCCATTGGAGCTTTCCCTGGAGAACACACATTTGAAATTTCAGGTAAAAATGCACTTCTTCTTCTACTTGCCTTTATTTTACTGCATGGTTTATTTTCTGATTTTTTTTAATACTTAAAAATGAATGTGTGTGCAGAAAGTGAGATGCAACCAAACAAAACTAACACAAAATTGCTATGCAAATAAAAAGCTTTTAAGTATGATAAAATCAAAGCGAGAGGATTTAAAAAGAGTGTAAAATACAGAATTAATTCTATAAAATATCTTGATTCAGTTATAAGAATGCTTGCAGAATGTTTTTAAAGTTGTACAGATCTGCTCGCTTTTATGCATTAGCACCCTAATGAATCATTTTCTGAGTAAGATGGGTGGTTTGTAAATTTGATAAATAAAAATAATGAGTGTGTGTCCTCCTATCTGTATGTGCATTCTCACCTCATGTCAGTTGGAAGATGTCTTTGGGGGAAGAGCAAGCATGCTTTTACTTGGACAATATCCTGGGAAGTTCAACCAACACTTTGCAACTTACTGCTTTACCTTTTTTAAAAAATAGAGCTATATCTCTCTTTAACAATTCTGCCTAAGTTAGCAGCATTAAGGTAGCAAATGCTTCTTCCATTGAATTTTTTTTTCATATACCTAAAAGGTAAAATGGCCTGCATAGAGTGCAAATCCTGCACTGATTATTTGGAAGATGATCACATAGGTATCTTTGTTAAGATGAATGGGAGTTGAAACATATTTTCTGTCCTCTCTCTCCTTGGTTCAGAAGTGATGACAACAAAACCTGCTTAACTCCATTGTGTAGCTTAATTGAAAATCTTCTAGAAATACTGCCTTGAAAAGGATATCTAATACCATAGCTATGGATAATCCAAGGCCACATGTTGCTCTGAAATCTTCCAAAATGCAGGGACTCTACCAACAACATTTGGTAGCAAACTGTCAGATTGCGGAAGCTCAGTTTCCTGCCAGTAAGTTTTTTTTAAAAAAGGTTTTGAGTAGATTTTTCACACCTAAAAAAAATTAAAGGGAAAAAAGCCACAAAAATGACCCACAAAGCCTTCTTCATGTGCTGCAGCCTCACTTAGGGCTATCCTGTTGGGGTTTCAGAAATCCAGATGTCCATTAAAGGACAGCAGAGTTTTAAAAAATTATATCTCTTTGCTCCCAACTAGTAGCCATATAAATTTTTGGATATAGTAATCCTACACTAGTCACTGGTAAATGTGGATAAAATTAAAGATGGTCATTGGAAAGTTGCCCAGACCTGAACTGTAAGAATCCTAAAGCTGCATTGCAGGGCTAGTACAGAAGTTACATCTAGCTGTATTAGGAATCAGACCATCTAATAATAGAGATCATAAAGATGCAAATGAACTCCTCTCCGTCTGCAATACCAGGCAAGGAGCAGTGAAGCTTTAAGATATAAGAGGGGGGAATAAATGGCCACCACAGAGAGGCTTAACCTCCAAATCAGAGTGAATTAGAAGTGCAATGAGCTGGCAGTGATGAATATTTAGCATTATGTTTTTAGCCAACAAGTGCCAAGGCAGGGACCATAGCAGGTGTAGGGGAGGAGGGAACTGCAGCAGAGGAACAACTGTCACCCTGAGTTTGAAGGCTGACATTTAGTCAGAGAGAAGAAGGGTGAAATGGTGCATTTAATAGCTTAATGCTGGCCTGAAGAAAAGAAAATGGGAGGCCTTAGATTGATAAAACTTGTAGAAGGAAGCAAAAGGGGAAAGGAATGCAGAGAGATTGTCCTGCTCATTAAACTTGATTCTGAATCAGTGGAGATGTGCTGTTGTGTGTCTGTCAGGAAGAGTGGGGGGAGGAAGCCAAACATCTTTTTTAATCCAGGGAAATTTCTCATTTTGTTTTGTTTCACGGGGCTTTTTGCCTTTCCCTTGTCAAATGCAAAACTCTAGTGTGGCCAAAAGGAAGAGGATTCGTTTCCAAAAGCTTTCAGTGCAGATTAAATCATTTTTGTTGCATTGATTAATGGATAGATAGTCCTTCCTTGAGCAATTTCAGGCTATTGGCAACATATTGCCAGACATTGCTGGCTGTGACTTCCAGAAGAAATGTATTTTGAGTAGGTGGGAGAAGCTGGCTTGGTTCTGAAAAATAGTTTGCAAAGTCCTTGCGCATTAAGATTTAGAGCCTAGTAGAAAATCTCCTTTGGCGAAGATGAAAGGTATGTTGGCCTTCAAAACTTTTTACTTAGGTCTTAAGTTAAAGAAGAGGGGTTTTTTTTAGCAACCTTGGCATGATTGTTGGCTTATTTTCCCAATTGAAATTAGTGTAATAGTTTGATCTCAAACATTGTTTTGTGCATAGCAATTGTGACTGTTGTGCTAATGTTGCAAAGATGCTATATAGATGCTGCAAGGCAAAATGAATGATGGATGAAGTGATCATTTCACATTTGTTGATTGGTGAGAGATAACTACAAAAGCTTACATATGTGCAGCATTTATTGGCCTTTTAAAATTTGCTTTTAAACCCTCATGATATAGAATGGATAAGGAGCATTGGCAATATTTTGGCTCAAACCACTCCATATTTAATTAGAAAGATTTTGGTATTGTACTATGTTGGAAGCATAGGACTGATTTAAAAGTATGTTGGCACAGAACTACTTATCCAACATGGTTTAGAATGCCGTGTATCTGGCTAAAAATGCAAGTGTATCATGAACTTTTGTTTTGAATACTTAAAGTAAAGGAGGAGAACTATATCTCCTAGGCAGGAAGAATAGCTTTGCACATCTTGAATGGGATACATTGGTGTCCAGAACTATTGATAGCTTCTCTTTCTAACTGGAGAAAAACTGAGCCAAGGCCTGAGCTCTAACTCTAATGCTTCCCCACCTTCTGGGAGAAGTCTGGACAGTACTTCCTTAGCCTACTGGTGTGGATTCATACAGATAAATGCTTTTCTATGTAAACATTCACACCATATTGCTTAAAAGCTCAGATGTTATGAAGTAAAATCCACCCGTATATATTTGTTGATAATCTTAATCTTCAGTGTGTGTGGACTTGCTTTATTTTGCTTTTTTAAATTTTTATGGAAAAATGCATACTCCCAGTGGTGAAATCTACATTTTTTTTACTACTGGTTCTGTGGGCGTGGCTTGGTGGGCCTGGTGTGGCTTGGTGGACGTGGCAGGAGAAGGATACTGCAAAATCTCCATTCCCACCCCACTCCAGGGGAAGGATACTGCAAAATCTCCATTCCCACCCTACTTCTGGGGGAAGGATATTGCAAAATCCCCATTCCCTCCCCACTCCTGGGGCCAGCCAGAGGTGGTATTTGCCAGTTCTCCATACTACTCAAAATTTCCACTGCCGGTTCTCCAGAATCTGTCAGAACCTGCTGGATTTCACCCCTGCATACTCCTCACTTTTAAGTTGAATGATTGTCAGTGTAATTTCCAAATACTTATTGGATTCTCCAGATTCTCTGTGGAAAAATGTCAACCAAATTAAAATTCCTAACTATTCCTGAAAATGTGGGGTGGGGGTGGGGAAGCCTACCTCTATGCTTAGTGAAAACACTGCTGATCTAAAAATAAATTTGTTGAAAATATATACTGCAATTGCAATTACAATCCTGAAGGGCAGATATTAGCAGAGTAGCTGGACACACTTTGCTTGTTTCCTACATGAAGCCCCTTAATTGGAAAGCAGAATATTCTGTTCTTTAACATCACAATTTGGATGTGGTCCTATGGAAGAAGATAGAAAGAATTGTACAGATTGTTTCTCTTCTAGACAGATTGTTTCTGTTTTAGAAAGGACTTGCAAATCTTTTGAGACTGAGCGAGATTTCCTTTAATGTCCTTAAATTTGCCCGTGCAAAAGGCAGCAAAGCCACGTTGTTTCATACACACACACACACGCCAGCAAAGAGTTCCCTTCTCCCAGCCTTTAATGTTCTATTCTTTCCTGCCCAATGTGCTGCTAAGCTGAGCACAGGAAGAACCAATAAGGGGAAAGTCTCAGTTTTCTAATTTCTCACACCACTGCCAATATGAGGGCAGTCTCCAAGCAGCAACCTGGCATTTTCAGTTTATACATTGCTGAACAACAAATCTGTGTTTCCTCTTACATGTACACAAGAAGAGGCGCGTGTTTTCAAATACCTGCTCATCATATCTGTTTTTGGCATATTTAGGTATATGCTTTAAATAGAAAAATATAAAGTACCCATCTTGAAAATATAATATATAAAGAATTATATGCCAAAGGATAGCTGCCAACAGCTTGAGCTACTTATGTGGATGCTTTCTATTTAGCACTACAGATTTTCTTTTTTCCCCCTGTTCCTTCCTGCCTATTGCTGCTAGAGTCCCACTTTCCTTTTAGTCTGAGAGAAAAAGCTCATCATCTTAAAGGACAACATACAAGGGGCTGTTTTCTGCTGATGCAGGACAACATTCCATCACACCAAGCGCTGAGAAATGCAACTAGTAGTAATTCCCAAGCCTTCACCTGTCCTTTATGCTAATCTTTCTATTTCACACTCTTGTGATAAGGTCTTCTTAACCCATTCTTCATGTTACAACAGGGACCAGCCATTTTTCAACCATAATCCATTGTGTTTATTCCTACATCATAGTTGTAAATGGCAGAATTAAAGGAAAACCTTCTTGATAGAATGAATATGATATTCCATAACACACTACAGTGTTTGGCTGAACATAGCAGTAGGATAGTAGACTCAAACCTATTGTTTGAGTGCTTGGTTTTCCAATGTCTGATTGAAGAGAATTATTGTCACCCCTTGAGATGAGGTAAGGGGTAATGTCAGCTAAAACTTAGCTGATATTTCTGAAGTAGCAGCTTAGGGACTGCTATTTACATTGGTTTATTTAGACTAAGTTCCATTGTGCTGTTCAGCACTTTAGGCAATGATTCTAGCAAAGTGTTTTTTATATGTGTGTATTTGATTCATACCAAATAATCCTGATTACATGAGCTTTTTGAACAATACATCTAGATATAGGGGCATAAGTAAGCTCTGGTTTAATTTGTATCTCTAGTCAACTTAAATTGAGTGGATCAACTGGAAGTGGAATTAATTAGTGATGAAAATTAATTGGTGAGAATTTCTGCTTAGATCCATACTATTATGTTATCATTATGTCTGTAAGAGATGAAGAAGAAACATTTTTTTCCTAATAAGTGTTAGGTTTCACTTATAAATTTCACTATAAATAAATAAATTTTATCTACCGTAACATAAGCATTTATATTAAAAATTGGTTTATAGAGCCATTTATTTAAGTTTAATTGATTACTTGCTTAATAATATATAGTAAATGAAAGCAGTATTATCTTACACCTTTCTTTTAGGAAGGAAATCCCCCTTTATTTGAGCAGTAATTCACCTTTGACCATATATTTAAGACATGTGAAACAGATAATAGCCCCCCACCCCAAATTAACCAACATTAACAGGAAGCACTTAGTTTTTGATCTTGTAAAAGACAAGATAGATAAAAGGCAGAAGAAAACTCAACTGTATCACAATTTGTAGCATTTCTAGCCTATAGAACGGAACTGAAGTTCAATGGTGATGGTGTATGAGTTACCCAGTAACAGTGTGGATTGCAGTGTTTTGAACTATCCAGGCATGGGAATTTATCTAGGAAATGATAGAGAAGAGGGGGGTAGATAAGGGAAACACTTAATCTAATGTTGGGTCATGCTAATTAATTTGATAGGTAAGTTTAGAATATACCTTTAGTTCAGACTAAGGAGCGTTGTTCAGACATTCCAGAAAACAGGGAGACTTGAGGCAAGAATACAGGCTAAATATAGAATTTGTAGCAGTTATCAGTGGAAAGCTAATATTATATAGGTAATACTTAGTTTGCAGTCCTAGACACACTTATTATGGAGTAAGCCCTATTGAAATGTATAGTAGAATTTATTTTTGAGTGGATATTTCTCAAATTGTGCCATAAGTCCACTCTTAATTAGCTATGAATTTGGAAAGTTATACTAGAGATCATAAAAATCGTAGTAGAATTATCTGTGTTCTGCTCAACTGCAAAGCTGGAGCTGGCTTGGGGAAAACTGGGAGCATGATGGCCTGTGAAAGCACAGCTTCTTTTCCCTTTTCTTTTCCTATAGCAATGCAGCATGCTTCTCCTCTCTAGTATCTTTTCTCTAATCCTGTCACAACCTTCTTCATACTTTGCAATTAAACTCTTGTCACTTGTTTAAAACAGTGATATGTTTTGTCATTGCTTGCCAAACAAATACCATATTGCTGCTAGACAGGACTGATTGGAGAGGAAGCGGGTGGGGGGGGTCTGTTCCTATCAACTATAAGGGCTATTAACAAAATTTACATCATTCCCCTCTTCCCCTATTAATGAAATGCTTTAATTTGCCTGCTTGTCAAAATCCAAGTTATATTCTTACATAGCTCGGTCATGGAAGACCTTGTTTAAATTGCACAGAATTTCTCAGAGCATGTGTATGTGTGTGTATATGTGTGCTTGTTGTTTTTAATCCACCTGCATGCCTCCCACCTAGCAACATTCTTCTGTCTCTCCCCCAGGGGGCACCCTTCTGCCAGGGAGCGAGCCCACAGTGGACACGGTGTCAGTGCAGCCCATTCCAGCCTACTGGTATTACGTTATGGCCGCCGGAGGTGCTGTTCTGGTGCTGGTCTCCGTCGCGCTGGCCCTTGTGCTCCACTACCACCGGTTCCGCTATGCGGCCAAGAAGAGTGATCACTCCATCACCTACAAAACCTCCCACTATGCCAACGGGGCCCCTCTGGCTGTGGAGCCGACTTTAACAATAAAACTAGAGCAAGATCGCAGCTCGCATTGCTGAGAATGGAACAGGAACACAATCATTTTAAACAAAACAAAACCAGACTTCAGATATGTTGCCTCAATTTTGCACTTTTCTCCTTGCCCAGCATATATGTGAACTCAAGATATCTCTTCCCCCGATCCCTTGTTCTTTGACAAACTCTTAAACTATAATGCTGCATCTTGGAAGAGACTCAGTTCCCCTGTCTCTTTGGAAGCGAATGCTCCTTCATTTCTATTTTCAAAGACTTGATTTTGGGTTTTATCCAGTAGACACCTTGCAAGGAAACTCAAGAGCAAGTCATGAGGGGTATGCAAGAGAATAGGTGTGTGTGCTTGTATATCTATATCTCTATGTATGTAAGTGTGCATGTGTGTGATATTGGCTGGATGGCTCCCTGGGAAGATTACTTAGGACTTGCGTCTACCATTCTGGTTTTCCTCCTGGAATACCTTTTTAAAGCCGAAGACACTGATTTGTTTCCTTGGCAAAGTGAGCAATGTTTTTGTTGCCTTATCTAACTCTGGCTGGGTTTATGACTGAGATCCTTTAAGAATGTCAGCTAGCTCAGGCTGGTTTAAAAAAGAAGGACTTGGCCCAAGACAAATTAAATGTGGCAAGCTAAAAAAAGAAAAGGAAAAATCACTACGGGGGGAAGGGAGGAACCCAGAAAGGCTTGGTGATGGTCAAAACTCAGATTGTACAGTGTTGCGTTCCCAGACATCAAGAAAACATAGCCATTGTTTTGGTAGTGGAATTAATCCAACAAAACAAAATTTTTAAAGTTGCCTTATAAAAGAGAAGCTCATAATGAATGTTCAGTTTATCTGTTAAACCCAGTCTTAAGAGTTATGCATAGATATCAGTACATCAAAGGATTTGGAAGCTCCATAAAATTGAGGTTTATTTGGTTTAATTAGTGAACCTCGCTTCAAGAGATACTTCATTTGAGATTTTTTTTGGGGGGGGGGTGTAGGAGTACGGATTTTTTCCCTTGAAATTTACTAATAATTTACAATTTTTACAATAATTTACAATAACTGTTTCCCCTGTTTTCTCTCTCCAAATTCGCATTAATGGCTGACTGATAGAGTTTGTATTTGTCGTCATGTTGCTTCTTGAAATATTGGTAGTAACATCTGTCAACTACAGCTCCCGAAATAAGGGCGTACTGAAATCCAGAATCTTTGCATCTTTTAATGAAAAAGGTATAAAGGAATTCTCAGTAAGCCTCTCTTTATTGATTTGCTCTGAAATAATGCAATGGAAATGCCTTATATAGACTAACATGTTACAATACACAAAGGTGGTTGGAATTGTTCCATCAGATATATTTTCAAGCAAAATACATCTCCATGGAATCCTATTTCCAATGGTTTTTGCTTTTTTGAAAAACATCCAGTCGTGACTAATTGTTGCTGCATCTTTCTTCAAACTGCCATTCATCCTTTTGCCTTCATGATAGCAGAAATATATAGCAGAAATGTTATTGTGCTAGGGGTTTAAGGTTGTGGGAGAGTTCCCCATGGGGTACCTCTTGTGCAAGCCCTCAAGAAATCAATGTGACTTGTGCAATAAAATGGGTGCTGCCTTGAACAACTCCCATCAATCGAATTGTGCAGGAGAGATTCCAAACAAATTGACCCCCACATTTATGTGGGATTAGCAAAGGTCACAAAAGCAGCTGGGGATCCTCTGTCAGAGGCACCCTTTTATCTAGAGATGTTTGTCATATCCTCCCACCCTGTTATTCAGGTAGCATGCTCTGATGCATGTAGCAAATGGATTCTGCCAAGATGCTTGCTTAGGCTGGGCTAATGCCACACAGTGCTATTTAATGCAGAAATTGTTCTTCAAAGTGCATAGTGAAAAATAAAGGAGGGTGTGTGCTGATAAGCTTTAACTAGATTAGGATGGACATGTGAGAGCAAAAGGTGATCACATATCAGATATCTCAAAATGGGGAGGGGGGTGGACATTCTTCAAGGAGGGCCGTGGAACAAGGAAAACTCATATTTCAGAAAATATTCAGTACCTCCTCTTAAGATGTGCTTGCTCTTTTGTTTTTTGTATTTTAGTCCTTTGGTTTTGTAGGACCCAGGAAAACACCTTCCAGAGTGGAAGTCATTTGTTAGCAAGTATCTTTGACTTTCTGTAGTTGTGGTACTTGTCACAGGAAATCGCCAATGCAGAATAATGGTCTGTTTCCTCCCAATGGTTTTCTTGATTTTGCCCCAACCCACGTTCAGCAATCAAGTGCAATATGTCCATGAGGATTCTCTATTTCACCTTGAATAAAAAATATGCCCAGTCTGGATGTATTTAACCTGATTGAGATACCCCATTTTAAAATTTCACCAAAGATTCACCTGCCCACCCCAAATACTTACCATCACCTTTCACTCCTCCCCTTACAGCTGTGACACTGTCAGCATCACTCAGTTGCCTGTGTGTGAAAATATCTTGTGGAATTTTGAGATTCTTGACAATGTATTGTGTGGAATGTAATAAAATGATATTTTTATACATAGATCTGTTTTCTTCTTTATCTCACCTTTGAATCTTATGTTTCTAATTTTCTAATATATATGTACATAACATATGTATCTACCTATTGTCCCCTCACCCTGAAGTGGCAGAAGGTAAAATAATATCACAAAATTTTAAGACAAATCAGGAGAAATTGTAGCTCCTTAAATTTTTGGCATTATTGTAACCATGTCTGAAGTTATTATGGATTCTGACCTTATGGAAAAGCAAGACAGGAAGCCTCATAAGATTATCAGTAATATAGGGGAAAAAACTGGCTATGGCCCTCTGTCCACTTTTGGATCAGTACAGAGCTCTTACCTCTGTAGGAAAATTTCAGACACTCTACTTTGGAGACTTCAGATTTGAATAGATTAAAACCAATGATATGAAATGAAGAATTGGTTTGGATGGTTTGGATTGATTTTATATGCATGCCATTATACTCAAATTTGTTCAAGTTTAATTTTCTCCCTATCAAAAAGCTAAATGATATGATCTCGTTAATGGGTCTAATATTGTGGCATAGATGATGTCATTGGTTCAGTCTACAATTTTCAGCAGGTGAATCTCTTAGTAAAATATGAATTTCCATTACCCACAACCATTATGATTTTAAGACAGGTCTCATTTTTAAGCACTGGCCATGTGAGCAGTGTATCTTCTAAGAAGAGAAAGAACAGACTGCAGATCTGTATATGCATATCTTGTTCACAGAGGTTGATCTCTAATACTGTTTAGTACCACTTCTCCCATTTGTAAAATATGCTTTAGCTCTATGCCCAAATACAGGATTTGATTTTATCAAGTTCCTTTCTTATGCATTCTAAGTGCAGTGTAGTGAATATTGATAATAGCTAGACATTATGAATGACTGCCATGAATTGCTATTACTCTTCTAACTTCTTGAGGATGAGGAAATCCAAACTGACATGAGATTGGATCTTCACTCTTTTATCTGCCTGACTTCATTTGAAATTGAGATTGGATCCTAATGTTCAATATTGGATCACTGAACTGACATTAATTTCTGAAAGAGCATGGCTGTGATCGTATAGTGTCTACTGCTGATGAGCTATTATGTTCACCTTCACACCATCTGGAAAGGAAACAACAAGGAGGTACTCCAGATTGAGCCCTGGCCATTATTTATAGGATCTTGTGCTGCATAATCTTAAAATAAAATCACACACCATTTATGTAGAGGATTGAGACTTTAATGAAAGATTCCTGTGTAGTTGGGGGTTTTTTTTCTGTCACTGCTTGTTAGGAATGTAGTCATCTTGATCAACTGAGCCAATTCATAAGATTCATTTGGGATTTGCTAGAGTGTTTAGTTGCTGATTATGATTATACTAGATTTCCCTGGAGAAGATGCCCAGGAGATGAGACACATCATTTCAAATTGTCTCCATGGGATTGCGTTTACAAAATAAGGCATGGAACTGCCTTTCCAAAAGCACACTTGAAAAATCTTTGCTAATTAGGCTGGGTATCAGGCCAGCTTGCCCATCAGAAGGTTTAAAAAAATAAATAAGTAAAAGCCTCACTATAACATTGGGCATTTGGCCACTTGAAAATGTGCACAGATCTGAATAGATTAATATTGAGACATGTGGTGCTGTCTGAATTTTAAGAAATTATTTAGTGCACTGTGCAGTCTCTCAGAATAGTAGAATAAAACTCACACTTTGAAGAAAGGTCACTATGGTGGAATATTTGCTACTGAAATGAAAGATAAAGTTAATCTGGGATACTATATCAAAGCCAAGAAAAAAAACCTCCAAAGGAAATTCAAGAGAAGGCAGAATACTTTTAGTAAATGTGGTTCTATTTCTTGGAGGAACTAGCACATTTCAAATATTTTTTTATAGAAGGATGATAGAACAGTCAGTCAAATTTTATTTTGGTGAAAGATGGGTACTCTTCAGGAGTTCTATCCAAACATTTGATTTCAGGATCATTAGCTCTGGTGTATATCTTAAAATGTAATATAAATATAATCATACCAAGGGTCTACATTCAACCCAATGGAAGCAAACCAAAAAATGAATTCAATTTAAATGTAAAATTCAGCTTCACATGAATTAATTATATATAATATGTTTACTCCATTTCTATTTATAACACCTTCTGTTACTTTAAAAACTTGGCAGCAACATTTAGAGGGGAGTAGCATTCAAGATTTGAGGGCCCACACACTCTTCTGGAACCTCAGATTGTGTACCGTTATTTCAGAGCAATAAGTCACATGGCTAGGCATTTATGTAGTGTTGTGAGTTCATTAAAACATTGGGATATTTTTTAAAGGAAAAATATTTAATTTGTTTATAGTAACTTAATTATATGAAACCAGGCGATGCTTCAAGTAGCATTATCAAAGACAAGAAATTTGTCAACTCAGGAAAGGGATGCATCCCAAGAGAAAAACTCTATGCTAACCCATCACATATTCTATTAATAATCCCTAAAGGGTTAAATTCATTATGGTTGGGAAATATTTGCAGCTTTAACCAAGAATTAACAAAGAATTATTTAAAGCCCAACAATTCTGAAACTTTATTTTATATCTAAGAACCACTGTGTTGCAAACTTCAGAACTAACTGCACAAGTAAAAATTCAGGGAGGCTTTATTTGTATAAACTGTGCTATGTCTTCCATTGGCAAATGTATAACTGAAAAATCATCTTGAACGTGTTGACTGAACCCAGTGAATGCATCTAAATAATTCATAACCATGTGCCAAAGTTTTCTTTTAAAATCTTTTCCACTCTTCAAATTGCATTCAATTGATCACAGTGATTAATTTTCATCTTAAGTATTGTCATCAGCTGGTAAAGTAGTAAAGGGGAATATAAATGGTCTTTTGCTATTTATTTGCATGGGGGGGGGTGTCTTTAGGCACTTTAGGCAGAATTATCCCAAATAATTTGACTGATCATACTGGAGATAAAAACAGCCCAGAGAAACAAATGCAAATAGAGGAACTTTTCAGAAGTTAACATCCCAAGACATGCTGGGATCAGAGGTCCAATGGCTCTTGTTTTTAGATGGCCAAGTTTATGGCTGCAGATTTGACATTTGGACAAAAAAGTGATAGCCTGGTTTCAATTGAAGATATTGAAGAGAGGGGGGTCTGAAGATCAAACATTGAAATGGTAAGTAATTGGAAAAGAGCGAGTGATTTCCATTTTACACAATGGCAAACTGGTAGAAATCACTCCATCAAAAGAGATGTGTGGCACTTTAAGATTATTTTTGGATATACTTTCCTGGAGCACAGAACAGTTAAGTGTTTCTGATTAAACGTACTATGAGCCAAAGATCTTTCTGCAATAATAATTTGTCTTCAAAATCCAGTAAGAGACGATCATGACTAGCCCTCTGAAAACTCAGGCAAAATAAAACTCAAGCAAAGAAGGCTACAAATTAGGCAGGTTTTTCAAAACAAGTAGGATTAACTGGGTTATTCAGACACATTGTCCCATCAGATACATTTGCTTTCAAGTCAGACTGGATTCCCAGTGACTTCCTGAGCAAACCCCTACAGTTCACTCAGCAACATTTTGCAGAAGAAGTTTGCCTCTGCCTCCTTCCTAGGCCTGATTCAAAGCTTTTGTACTTCAGGTTTTCCTACTTCTAATTCAACACCTTTAACCACTAGGCCAAACTGGCTCTCACCTACCACACATAAACATTACTTTTTTTTTTAAAAAAAGTAAAAAAAAATCAGAAACAAAGAAATATCAGCAGCTGGTTCTGAAAGCACTCAAACTACCCATTCTCCTCCCTTCTTCCCAGAACATCTGTTTGAAGACACCTATGGCATTCCACTGCATTGTTTTCCTCTTTGATAGTATATGCCACTATAACCTTAGCAGACAATGTCTTCAGTTCGTATCTGAGGTTAGATAGGAGGAGAGATGGATGGAGGGTTAGGTTTCACTGCCCCAAAGAACATAATCTGTAGTTAGTGGGCTTCAGCTGCCTTGTACACAAAAGAAGGGAATATATTTGCTGAAATATAAGAGTGTTAGATTGGTGCCTGCCTGCTTCACAT
>JANHZT010005773.1:373115-397451 GCA_032468215.1 Stegonotus admiraltiensis | reverse complement strand
GGGAAATATAATATTCTGCCTTTTTAATATTTCCTAAAATTTGATTCTCTGACTCAAGTGGGTGCTAACTTCCTACACCTACACACATTCAACATGCACCTCAAGTTCAAAACCCAGGGTAGGACCACAACTGTCTGCACATCTAAACATCAAAGCCCACTTGTCATTATACTGGTATACTATACACTGGTATACTGGTCAAATTACCACTCTACTGGTAGACCCCTAACAATGTAGGATACCTTCAACCATTGTGTGTGGTTGAATGACTAAACTATTTCCAGCAGTTACCATTTGTGTTTATTCATGACCTGGCTCAGGAAATGGGACCAAGAAATTTTTTCTAACAGTTTGGCAGATTAAGTCCAAGCATTCCCTCCATTCAATCAAAACCATCTTCTGGTTGTTTCTCGATAATCCTATGTTTAGCGGCTATTTTACTGTTCAAGTTACCTTAACCTTTAGGAAGAAAGAAAGAATACAAACGTTTGGAGCAAACCCACAATTTGCCAGATGGCAAGGAAATACACTACCAATAGTTAAGAGGATCACATATTTTTCTCCCAAGTGGGGCGGCCAGCTGCTTTCTATCCCGCTCCCCTCCGTACCGGAGCAACTAGCTAAACCCCACCGCCCAAACCGCCTGGCCTATAAGGGGCTGGGTGTTTGTCCTCCCCTTTCTTCGGATGTGATCCTTACGTAATTGCAAGAGAATTCCGCCAGAGGACGGTGTATCTGGAGCCTCCCCAGCGCGAGGGGTTTTAGAGCAACCCGCTCCTGGGGTAAACCCAGCCTGTACCTCCGCCTTAGCGTGACTCTTCCTGCCTCCCTCCCCACTTGCCAGTCTACCTCTTTCCCCAAAGGCCCCTCCTAATCCCTCGCTCCTCGCCGCGGGAGGCCCTAAGCTGGCTTTTCAGGCTCTTTCCTCAGCGCGCTCTGGCTCTCGGCTCTTTCAATGCCGCTCCCTGGCAGGAGACGTGTTGGACAAGTGGAGGGATCCGTCCCCCGCCAGCAAGGTCAAGGTGCGCTTAAAGGCAGCTTCTTCTCTCGACTGGGCGGCGGGCGCCGATGGGCCAGCTTTGAAGAAGCGCAGGAACAATACCAAGGTTTGTTCCCATCGCCACTACCAGCTTTTCTACACTTTCACCCTCAAGTTATCCGGGAAAGGAGACCAGCCTCCTGGCCCCCAGCCCAGATGGGCCACCAAGTTGTCTCCCCAGAATATTGTGCTGGTTTTCTGGGGAAAGTATTTTGCCCCTAGTTTTTTAGCAGTGAGTACTGGTGGCTACCCACCAGCCTTTCCTTTGCTGTACATTTGACAGCTGGCTAAAATCGCCTGACTTGGAAATAAGGTGTTGAGAAAATCTTGTGGTGCTGGGAGAGACCCTGAGTTTGCAATACAGGAAAAAGGTGCAGCCTTAGGAGACAGAGAGGGAGAGAGAGGTGTTGTTTTTTATGACAGCCTGAAAGTCTTGGAAATCCTGTATCCCATATCTAGATTAAGGTTTTGCATGCTATGACTGAGCCAGACAACATCTGAAAAGAACCATCCTCCAAACTAACAATCCAAGGTGGGTTTACTGTTTAATAAGAACAACAGTCACAACAACAATACAATCAAACTGTCTGCAGCTCTCTCCCACCCACCCCCAGCCCCATAATAACGAAAAGCTTCAGGAATCATCTTTGTTCTGTAGCTACCTATTAAGTCTATTACAACAATCAGAAAAGTTGGTGGCACATTAAATTTGACACATGTCTAAAAGCATTCCACAATATTTTTGTGACATTTCGAGTGTGAAAGGCTTCCCACATAGCAATCCATGTGCAACAAACTTGTTAAGCAGATTGCTATTTTCTGTGCCACAGTTTGTGATGAATGAGTTAGCCTGAGAGAGAGAGAGTGAGACCTCTAATCATCTTGTTTCCACTTGCAATTTCTCTGGAGTTGACGTTACTCTCCTTGTAGAGGACATGATAACTCATCCTGACTGAGAAGGAGACACAAGATGAATGGTCACCCTCACACTGTCATATCAACAGGACAAGAATTTGCATTGTAGCTGCTCATTCAAGAATGGTAATATTTAAGAACGACTTAAATATGCAAAGCCAATAATTTATTTCCTTGTAAATACGAATTCTGCAGCCTTAGAATGAAGAGGGTAAAAAGAAAGCAAAGTGTTGGGGAAATGTTGATTTTGAAGCAAGACAATAATAATAGTTATGGTTGTAATGTAAATGTTATAATATAGTTCAGTAGTAATAATAATTACATCTTAATAACAAGAAAATGTGAATATTCAGTGTTTTAGTTTACCCTCTTTCATTTCCAGAGTTTCCATGTAGATTAGAGATTCCAAAGGCTCCAAAAGCTTTAGCTATGGCTACCAAAACCACTCCAAAAACTACTGTACCACTACATTGTTTTTTTATATGATGGGAAAATATTAAATACATGGAGAGTATTTAATTAAAATAAAAATTAACTTTTGCCTTGGTTTCAGAATTCTTTGGAGTATTGCCTCCTATATGCCATTCAAGTTCAACCCTCCTTCCCACGTTTTACTCCCCTCCTTATACAAATAGTCATTGACTTATGACCATATTTGGGATTAGAACTTCTGTCATTAAGCAATGCAGTTGCAAAGTAAGTCACACCTGATTTTAGAACCTATTTAGCCTCTGTTGTCAGGCAAATTACATGGTTTGTTAATAAATTTGGATTCCTCTATTGTCATTTGCCATTGCTTGTCAGAAGCCCCCTGAGAAGGTTGCAAATAGTGACCGTGTGACCATCCCCATCCCCCCAGAATACTGCAACAGTTGTAAGTGCATGCAGGTTTCCAAGGCCTGAATTTTGATCACATAATCGCAAGGATGATGTGGTCATTAAACAAATGATTGTAAGTCATGGACTATCTGTTTTGTGAGTCTTTTTCAGAACAAAATGTATATCTAGTCTAATTAAACCCATGATAGGTATAATTATACTGTAGATATTAATTGACCATTTCTTCACTGAAACCTTTGTTACTGGGATATCCAGTAGAGCTGGATATGAAATGATTGGAGAACTTGTTCATTTTGGATTGCTATCAGCTTGGAGAGTAATTCACTTTTTCTTCAACTGTATGTGCAATTAAACAAAAAGAAGCAATTAAAACACTGAGCTGGGTCCATGTGCACTAAGTAGGTAACTTCGTTAAGAAATTGACTCCTTTGACCCTTCAGTTCCATCGTAACTTGCTAAATGAGGTAAAATGGAAGGAAGATGTGGGAAAACCCACTTCAGTCAACATGAGCATAAAAATAGTTGAAAGTTGGAGGCAACTTATTATTCAGCATAAATGTTTATGAATACCTGGTTGATGTGGTGGATCTATTATATTGTGGGAATGTATATCCTGCTTGGCTCCACTTATTTCCACCAATTTATATATGAAGCATAATGAAAAGCAAACTCAGATGTCTATGCTTGCCTTGAACTTTATTACCACTTAGAGGATGAAGTGAACACATGACACTGTAAACACAGAGGTGCCTGGTGAATTCTAACAGCTGTAATTTAAAAAAAAACTAGAGAACACAAGAGTAGGAACACTGTATTGGGTTAGTACCTCTTCTGGGTGCCCAAACCTCTTCTATAATTTTACAAAGGCCATCTGAGCACATCCGAGGTTCTTAAATTCAAATAATATTGGGTTGGGTTAGGATCCCTATTTTCTATGAAAAGGGCAAGCCCAATCTATGAATTGTGAGAACTCTTACTGTTGGTAAGAAACAGACTACAAATGTGAAATACATTAGATATTTCACATTTCATAGTTATGTGATTTTCTACCCCAGCCCAGCTTCACTGGATTGATGATGCCAAGTATGTAATGGTAGTTCAGCCTCTCCCATTGATTTCCATAGCAATGATCCTCTTTTTCTCCTTGGTGGGCAGCACTTAGTCAGGCCTTTTGTAGCTGGTTTTAATTAAAAGACTCTTAAGTGTGAGACAAAAGCAAAGCTGAAGGGGTATGTGCAGGAATAAAATATCAGGAGGAAGAGTCTTCTTTCCTCTTGTAGCATGCAAGCCCTAACACCCCCTCCCAAATTTCCAGGCATCAGTGCTAAAACCCTGAGCAAGAGGATTCTCAGACCCTTGAAGAATAATTTTGTAAAGTGGACACTGTGAGTAGAGAGACTGGCTTTGTGGACCTGAAAAAGAAAGTAAAGAAATTGTGCTCCCCTTAACAACCTAACCTAGGGGTGTCAAACTCGTGATGACACGTTGTCATGTGACGTATTGCAACTTTCCCCCTCTTTGCTAAACTAGTGGTGGGCATGGTCAGAATGTGACACACTGGGCCCGCGGGCAAGTTTGACACCCCGACCTAAACCATTACTGCATAAATGAACAACTCTTTTATTGTGCAGGTATCTAGGCAGGAGGCCCTTTCAAAATAACTTACTGCCATTAAAATTGCATATTGACTGGGAGCAACATACAAAACCACTTAACGTTAATATACAAGTTATATACAGCCTGGGTCCCATAACACCATAAAAATTCACTTTTACTGCATCACCTGTTAGAAAACAAAAAAACCATCAGCAATCTTCCTTTTCTCACTTCCTCTTTCTAATAATGGAGCTCATTTCCCTATAGATTTCTTTTGTCTGTGGCATGATTTAGCAAAGTTAAGCATACTGAAGTTTGGCTAATCAAAATATGATTATGCACAACTATTTACTAGAATTTATATATTACTCATCCTCAAGAGACTCTTAGGATTTGTCTGCCCTTTTACAGTAAGAAGGTTACAAACAAGCTGAAAACAATGCAAATTACAATAACCCCAGGGCTTGAGGAATGGTCAAAACCTTATATAAAAAATCGAATTAAAAGTGGGGAGGGGGTTTGTATTCTTCACTCAAAATTCTTTGGACAAGGCATGTTTTAAAAACTTTTCCAAAAACCAACAGGATTCGGGACTCACCTAAGTTGAAGAGTATGCTTTTGCTAAGAAGGTGATCTGCAACAGACAATGCTTGTTCTGTTATCCCATTGAAGTCAATGAGTTTACAAATGGCATTGCTGTAGCTTATGTCACACTTTTAGTTTAGTTTATGCAATAGCTTTTACTGATTATTATTCAAATAATAATCAGTATTATTATTCAATAATGAATATTCAAATGTTACCCGACTACCCTGTTTCCCTGAAAATAAGACCTCCCCAGATAATAAGTCCAATCGGGCTTTTGAGCGCACATGCTAAAATAAGCCCTCCCCGAGAATTTTTAAACACATGCACAGCTGATCCCTGCCATTTCCTCTACTTAGGGTTGGGAGACAGAGCTGGAAATCAGGTAAGATGGCAAGAGGAGCCCCATCTTGCTCCATGCACCCCAAAATAATATCTCCCCGAAAATAAGGCCAAACGCTTATTTCGGGGTTCAAAAAAATATAAGACAGGGTCTTATTTTCGGGAAAACACAGTAGTTGCCGGTGATTAGAATATAACACAATTATAGTACAGAACACGGAGCATCCCCATGTTCCAGAAAACACCAGCAAAACCAATTATCCATCTATAACAATGCACTGATAAATCCTTTCTCCTAGCAGTGAAGCACATGAGGATAGATATTTCACATTGCTCACAGGACTCAAAAGATACATTGTGAGTGCCGTAATACCTTTAGCTGTAAACAATTCATGTGGTGCAATTTGGATTTCCACCTAAATTTGGATAATTTTCTCCCATCCACAAAAATATCTCTTCTGCCTTGTTCTATTTCATATTGAGCTGGAGAATTTATATTTTTGCAATGTTTATATCAGTGCCAGAGAAATCAGCTATGGAGCTTGATCTCAGCAGAATTTACTATGTATCAGGCCTCAGAATAGGTTCTAGGATGTGTTGTTAGACCAAGGAATATCTTAACTCCTGTAAGTTTATTATTCTTCCAGTATCACTTTATTCACAACTACAGATAATTAAAAACAGTAGATATGGCCAGACAGCTCATAAGCCTAAATACATTTAAGATATATAACAAGGTAACAAGAAAAGTGTTGGGAAAGGTATTAATGCTCAAGCTCATCTACCAAAAGTGTCATGTACAGATGAAGGTGCTAGACTTGGAACTGAGAGACACAGGTTCAAATCCATCCTCAGCCACGAAAGCTCACTTGATGACTTTGGGCCAGTTACAATTTCTTGGCTTGGTCTACTTATGGAGATTGTATGAGGGAGAGATGAAGGAAGACTACTAGGTATGTTTCCTTGAATGTAAGTATATAAATATATATATATATATATATAAATATATATATAAATATATATAAATCTAACGAAGAGTGAAATTTAGTGTATGATGTACATGCAGATGAAGATCCCAAAGCAAAAGTTATGGTGTTGAACGCTCCTATCTAAGAGACTGCCCATCGCTATGCCTTCTTCCAGAGTACTCCAATTCTCTTTCCTAAATTTCTGTACTCCAACATCCTTCTAACAGTAAGTTGGCAATCTTTCTTTGATGCACTGTTTTGGATCTTCTCTCCCATTAAATTCCTACCTTGTATCCTGTTTTAGTAAATCATAACTTCCCTCCGCAAGCAATTACCTCCCACGTTAGTGAGTGCTACTCTTCATCACAGATTTCAAAAGAGGAGAGAAGCATAGTGGTCAGGAGAAAAGTGGTCCACCCCCCACACCACCCCAGTGTTGAGTAATCAAAGCCCAAAATTCAAACTTGATTCCCAGGTTTGTGTCTAACAAGCTACCTAGAAAACTGATGCAGAATGAATGAGAAAGGTTGAAACAGGGTAAAGACAGAGAATAGGAAAGGTAGTTCGTGTTGCTGCCCTCAGGGTGGGGAATATAGTACAGCTAATTATTTCCATGTAGCAAATCTCCTACACAGGATAAAAATTTGTCATAGCAGCCCAGAAGATTCTCCAGCCTTATAAATAGCTGTCCCCTTTGGCATTTTGTCACATGCAAACGTGAACGGCTGGTAGTATGTGGAAGGAAAAGGAAACAGCACCCAGACTGGCTCAACAAGCCTAAAGCCCACCTGCAGTCTCTTTTAAACTTTTTTTGTAGTATCACGTTCCTTAGGAGAGTTAAAATAGTTTCTGACTGTCCCAGCAGCTGGACATACTTTGCCAAAATCTATAGCAGGCTGGATTTCTCGCGTACTCTATGACTACAATTCTCAGAGCAAACCGAATTCCTCAAACATGTACACTATACTGTCATAAGGTCCTAGCAGATTCTGATAACATATGCTTGCTCATCACAAGGTTTGTAGCTGTAGTCCTCACTCAATCTACTTTCAGTGTTTACACCATTCCCCCCTCCCCAAATTTGGCAACTTTAAAATGGATGGACTTCAACCCCCAGAATTCCCCAGCCCAACATTCCCTAGCATGCTGATTAGGGAGTTCTGAAAGTTGGAATTCATCTTAATGTTGACAAATTTGAGAAACTCTGGGTTAGACTGAGGGAATCATATCAAGTTCAGGTGGCATGCTGGCTAGGAAATTTTGGGATTTGAAATCTACCCATCTTAAAGTTGCCAAATTTAAATTGACAAAATCATACCCAGCTCTCTGTTCTCACCATCCTGGCAACATAGTCTTACATAGTAGGAAGAAAGATTCACTTGGCTCAACCCCTTGTGATAAACCCCAGGCTTCTATCTATAAGCAATCTCAAATTGTACAGTAAATACAATGTTATTCTATTATTATTTAAAACATTAATTATTGTGTGATGTAACTATTAAACTCTTGATACCTGACATTAGAAGGGCATATTTCTTTGGCTCTAAAAATTCATGGTACATACATTCATATAGAAAATATATATTCCCATATGCTGATAGAGCAGATCTTATTGTCCAGTAGAATAAGGAAGAAAAGAACAGCATTTTTTGCTTCTTTTTTAAATATATCACTACTGATTTCTTACGGTAATACCAAGATAACTTCATTAGGGTTCACATTTTCTACATATACTGGACAGATATCAAGACTATTCTCTTGGGATTTCACAAACTGTACAGGTAGTCCTCGAGTTACAAATGTAATGGAGTCTGCCCATTCCATTTGTAACCTGACGATTCATAGGAGTGAATTGCGTAACCTGAACGTGATCACTCCCTTCTTTCGTCCACACATTTTCTAATTGAACACGTAGTTCATTAAGTGCAGATGAGGTACAGTATCTCAGGTGGGGAAGGCCATGGGGAGGCCTAGTGATGGAACAGGTCACCTGTTTCAGACCACCCAGGGCCTCCCACGACCCAATGAGATACCTCATTCTCCCTCCCCTGGAGTCCCCACAATTTCTCTCCCCCAACCTGCTGCGCCGGGTCATTTACCTTGTAAAGATCTGTCTTCTCTCCAGCCTCTCTTTCTTTGCCTGCTCCTGATGAGCGGTGGGAGCAGAGGGAGAAAAGGACAAGCGCTTTCTGCTTGGCTTCTCTGACTCACTGAGGCTGCCTGCCACTTCTGGAGTGGCGGGCAGCCTCTGAGTCTCCTCCAAAGGCTTCCAGGATTGGCATGGAAAAGTGTTTGCGCACCGAAGGGAGGTTTGGGGCAGCAAAATCACATTGCTTCAAGTCTCCTATTGGTGTGCAAACACTTTTCGTGCACAGACTGGAAGCTTCTGGATGCCCTAATCTTGCAAGACTTCAGGCACCCATTCTCTGCAAAAGCAGATGGGTGCCTGAAGTCGCAAGAGATCATGGCCCCCAGAAACTTTTGGCCTCTGGCCAAAAAGTGTTTATGCGCCTATGGGGCACCGGTTCAAAATCCCTATAGGACTTGAGGAGGCCTTTGCCAAAGAGAATGGAGCCTCTGGAGGGAATGTGCGTCTCTCTAGGGCTCCATTTTTGCTGGGAAAGGCCTTTTCCTCAAGCCCTACGGGGTTCTTTGAACTGGTGCCCCATAGGTGCATAAACACTTTTTGGCCTTTCATCAAGCATTGAAACAGGCCAAGAAAACAAAGGCTCTCTAAATCTTCGCAAGGTGAGTATCCACAGGCCTAGTATCTATGGAGACCTGGCAAAGGGGGTGGGGGTGGGAATAGGCAGGGTGAATGTTGCAGAGCCTCTGTGGTCATTTGTAAAGGTGAACAACTACTGTGGTGCTGCAACATTTGTAATTTCAGGGTTTATTCATAAATACTAGGGGGCACTTATCACGTAACTTCGAATGTTTCTTAAGGGAAAGTTTGTAACTCGGGGATTACTTTGCACACAACGGACAATATAATTTGCTTTGTTCTATTCAAATTGAAAATTATTGGCTGCCCATCTTACCATAGGGTAACTCTGGGTGGCTTACAGTTACATCTAAGTTAGAACATAAAAAGTTAAAATCAAACCTTAAAACCAAAGACACATGGGGGAGGTGGGATCTGTTATTAATCAACCACCTCCATTTCGCTGTTCCCTCACTGAGGCCCCAAGCCGACTGGCAAAGCCACATCTTTAGGCCCTTATGGAAAGATAGGAAAGTTGGGGCCAACCTCACATTGGGGGCAAGATGTTTCAAAGGGCAGGAGCAACAGCAGAGAAGGCCCTCCTCCTGGACCCTGTCAGCCAGAATAATCGGGCTGACGGGACCAGCAGCATGCCTCCTCTGCTGGGACAAGTAGTATGGGCCAATCCTAGAGGGGGTGAGACGGTCTCTCAAGTAACCTGGACCCATGCCATAAAGGGCTTTAAAGGTGATCACTGACATCTTGAATTGCACCCAGAAGCAGACAGGTAACCAGTGAAGCTTGCAGAACAGTGGTGTCACAGGTGGCATTCTTCGCCCCCACCAAAACTACCCACGCTGCTACATTATGCCCTAGTTGTTGCTTCTGAATGCCCTTTAAGGGTAGCCCCATGTAGAGTACATTGCAATAGTCCAGTCATGATATGACTAGGGACTGAACAACTGAGCACATGGAATCCTGTCCAAGAAAGGCCGCAACTGGCACACAACAAGAAGTTGTGCAAAGGCGACAGCCACCTGTTCCTCAAACAAGAGTCATGAGTCCAGGAGAATCTCTAAGTTGCGGACTGGGTCTTTCTGGGGCAGTGCCATCCCATCCAGAGTCAAAGATAAAAAGTCACTGATCTCATAGCCCCGCATACCCAAAGCCATTCGGTCTTACCAGGGTTCAGTTGAAGCCTGTTGTTCCCCATCCAGGCCCCCCACAGCCTGCAGGCACGTGAAAGGGCAGCCACAATATCGCTTGAGTCATCAAGAGTGGGAGTTGGCTGTCATCAGTATACAATATATACCTCAACTATTGGTAATGGATGATCTCAACCAGCTGTTTCATATAGATGCAGAAAAGGAGTGGAGAAAGTACCGAGCCCTGCGATACACCACAGAATAGCAGTCGAGGGCTGGACCTGTCACTCCCGATCAACAATTGGGACTGTCACAGAGAAAGGAGCTGAACCAATGCAGAACTGTGCCACCCATCCCCATCCCCTGCAACCGACCTAAAAGGATACCATTGTCAATGGTATCAAAATCTGCTGAGAGGTCAAGGAGAGCAAGGATGGTTGCACTACTCATATCTCACTCTCACCAGAGACCATCGACAAGCACAACCAATACCATCTCCATCCCGTAACCAGGCCTGAATCCTGACTGAAAGGGGTCCAGATAATCCATTTCATTCAGGACCCTCTGCAGGCCACCATCTTTTCCACAACCTTTGCTAAGAATGGGAGGTTGGAAACTGGACGAAAATTGTCCAGGCATGTGAGATCCAATGAGTTTTTTTTAAGGAGGGGGGAAAACCAGGGCTTGCTTAAAAGCATCTGGAAATGTCCCTTCCTCTAGTGATGTATTAATCACTGTCTGGACCCAACCGCTAGTCATTATGCTGGAGGTTTTCACCATCCAGGAGGGACAAGGATCTAACTGACAGGTGGTGGCACTGACAGCATCAAGGGCCCTGTCCACTTCATCAGGGCCAACTGGATCAAACTGTTCCCAGATAACAGGGCAAGACTTCTCCCCCGCCATCTCACATGGGCTATTTCCATGCATGGGCTCCAATTGGGAATGAATCCAAGAAATTTTGTCCAGATGCTGAACAAACTCCTCTGCCTGGCCCTGCAAAGGATTGCCTGACCCCCCTAAACTAGGGCCTCTGGGCAGTACTCTGAGGACACAATAAGAGTGGAGAAATACTGCTGTTTCGCTACTCTTATTGCCAGGAGATTGGCCTTAATAGAGGTTCTAAGTTGTGTCTAGTCGGAGTCATCCCTTGTCTCCCTCCAGTGGTGATCTAGGATCTCTTGGCCCTTTTCAGAACCCTCCCTAAACCATGGGGAGGTTTGGGAAAGGTGATTCAAGAGAGGCTGCATGGGAGTAATCCTGTCCAAAGTTGGGACCACCCTTGAATTCCAATCCGCTGCCACAGCTTCAGCAGGAATATTACATGGAGTCTGTTACAATTTTTTTTTAATTGCACAAATAATAAAGTTGTCAAATATGAAGATGCTGGCACATATTCCATATCCAATTCCAGTTTTTCAGGGCACCAATTTCTTCAGTTATTCCAAGAGAGTATATATGGATAAAGGCTGAGAAATGCCTTTTATTTTTTTAAAATTTATTAAATTTGTTTGCCTTTACAAAATGCTTCCTCAAGCACAGCAACTATATGGTTTCTTAAGTGCAAATATTATATCCCATGTGAGAAATGCAACTTTTTCAGGGATCAGCATGGAACTGTATAAGACTACTGACTCTTTTTGTCTGCCTATCCTCAAGCTGTTTACCCTTCTCCTTTAAAAGAACTACAGCACCAATGCCACAATCTCCTTCTCATGGTTAAGTATTCCAACTAGTGAAGCCTGACAAGCACAGCTGCAGGATCCCTGCTCTGGCTGCTATCTCCTTGGCTTTCCTCTGTGTAGCCCCCATGCTGAGTCATATGAGGGCCCTCAGCTGTTCTTACTGAGCTTGGACAACTGGATTGGGGGTGATTGGAAGACAGACTTAATACTTCACTAAGCACGTGGCGTATAATCTCCCCACATGGATTTCAGCCTTGAGAAGCCAAGGCTGAAATCAGTTTGGCTCCCAGCTCCTTTCCTTCACATAAAAGGTTCGCAAATAAGGTCAACTAAATTCTTCAGGAAGGACCTTTTCAGTCCATCCCACTCCTACCTTTTTAAAACACAGATGAAAATTATATTACTTCAGTGAATTTCATATTATTATCTTTAATTCTAATTACTTATTAGGATCTATAACTCAAAAACCTCCTTCTCCCCAGCAACTTTGTGAAAAACTCCTGTACTTCCCTAATTTAGGAATACAGCTCTCAGGAATGCCCCCATCCCTGATTTAGTATGTAATTAATGAATTAAAGGGATTGTCTTGATTTTCAACATTATTCATGAATTCTTATATTTAAAATGTGAATTTTCATGGCATTTTTAGGTGATGGACAGGGTTGGACTGCTGGCATTGATACCTTCTACTTATTCTTTTTACACATTTTCCCACAATCCTCCCAAGAAAACTTGTCAATTTATTGCCTATCACCTGCTTATAATTCCCTCACGCCCTTGGGCCCTGTGTGATTGTTATCCTTTATGTTTGTTTTCCTGACTGCCATTCTCCAATTTCAAATGCCCTCTGCTGATTCTCCTCTTCTGTTTTCTCATATTTCCACTTTCTTCATAATCCTGGGGAACTCAGGAACCCTATGAGTACCTCTGAAATGCTTCGTGGCTATGAGAAAGTCATGTCCATAATGTTCCATCCCACTTCTACAAGCAGAAGAGGTGGGTATATATTTCCTTACTATGTGAGCAGGGGTGAAATCCAGCAGGTTCTGACAGGTTCTGGAGAATTTTGAGTAGTTCAGAGAACCAGTAGTGGAAATTTTGAATAGTTTGGAGAACCGGCAAATACCACCTCTGGCTGGCACCAGAGTGGGGTGGGAATAGCGATTTTGCAGTATCTTTCCCCTACCATTCCCACCAAGCTTCGGCCACCAAGCCACGGCCACAGAACCTGTAGTAAAAAAAAAATGGATTTCACCACTGTGTATGAGAATTTATTTATTTATTTATTTATTTTTGGTCATCTACAGGCCATGCCAAAGTACTTCATAGACATAAAGGCTGAGTTCCTTCCCTCTTTTAATCAGTTATGACTCCTGGCAATGATTTTTTCTGGTAGCCTTTTTGAAAGAGGTTTGCACCTGCCTTCTTAGAAAGGGAAGGAGTTAAGTCACCACTTTGGTTTCATACCTAAGCCTGGACTAGAATTAATGTTCTCCTGGTTTCTTGCACAAAACTAAAAGAAGATGGTTATTTCACTTCGGCATTATATGAATATACTAGTGGAAATGATAGGTCATCCTGCTCAGAAAATGGCAAAAAATAATAGTGATCATAGCGGAATGGTATGCAAGAGAGCTCAGTTCACTTCAGCATTAATCAGGACAAACTATATAAGAGATAAGCTGCTCTCCACTAGTGGTCTGGTCCCTTGCAAACATTTTACACTGTGCATGAGATCAACTGCAGGTCACACCAAACTAAAAACATTTAATCCAGTTGTTCTGCTTTGGAATATGATATAGACAAAATATTGTTCTTAATGCATAAGCAAATACCTATATATAACCAAACTGTTCTTAACAAAATTTCCTCATGCTCTAAGTGTTTTTCAATCTCTGCAACTTTAAGATGCATGGACTCCCAACTTCTAGAATTCCTTCAACATGCATGCTCATATGAAAATGGATCTTCTTCACAAGCTAGGATATATTTATCAGTCTATATAATGTGTATAATACTTGAACTGAATGAATTAATTCAATATATTACATTACAGGTTGCTTATTAAATTGATTTCTAGATCAATTACAAAATCACTTAAAACATGTAAATACCGGTATATTAACAAATAATAGGAGAAATGATTTTTCAAAATTAAAGTAAGTTAATGATGAAATCAGAGGTCTTTTGATAACCCTGCTTAAGCAATGTTCAAAATTATATATACATATATACATACATTATACGTATTTAAAATGACAGTAACTGAATATTTGGAGATTCTCTGTTTCTCTGTCTCTGTCTCTGTCTCCCTCTCCCTCCTTCCCTCCCTCTCTCTCTCCCACCCCCAATATTCAGTTGCAGGTATTTTATTAACCATGTCAGCCCAATTATATTTATTTAAAATTTGATTATATGAGGACTTCTACTATATTGCATTTTAATTTTATTTACTGATGAGCCAATGGCTATAATAAAATGTGCTGCTGCTGTTAAACTAATGTTTTGAAAGAGTTGGAGAGGTGAACCACTTCCTTGCTGCTCACCTCCCTCTTGCTGTTTGACATAAGGCATCATAAAAAGCCATAGGGAGGGAGTAACCCAGTAGTGGGGGGAGGATACCAACAACTTGTTGACGATATCTAACATTATATTGCCACCTTGGGCCACCTAGAGATTGACAGTCTTGTCCCTATGTCAAGTTTTGGATTTGCTATTTATTCACTATCAGCTCCAGTGTTGCTGGAGTAATGGTGTGGCCCCTGAGGGTATCCCTGTGACTGGGGGGGTTCTTTTGGATTCATAGCCGCTGTGGATGAAGGCCTTTGTCAAGTTCCATCTGAGAGTCCATCCCTTCAGAGAAAGGAACTGGCTATGGTGACTCATGCCCTTATGACTACTCAACTCGATTACTCCAAGGTACTTTATATGGGCTTTGAAGACAACTTGGAAATTATAGTTGGTGTAATATCCAGCAGGTCACTTCCTATTGACTAGTGCTACAATCATATTATACCTATTGGCTACCAGTAAGTTTTCAGACGCAATTCAAAGTGATCATTTGAACTTATAAAACTCTATATAATTTGGTACTAAGATATCTGCAGGGCTGCCTTCTCCAATTAGAATTTACCCATCTGAGGAGTCCCTCCCAGGAGGATCTGTGGGGGAGGGGCTCCAATTCTGTGAGGTTGTAAACTCCAGAAGTAGATTTTTTTTTCCATAGTAGCATCTACACTCTGGAATAGCCAGTCCCTAGAACAGAGGTTCTGAGCTTTGCCAACATGGAGACGTGTGAATTTCAGTTTATTGTCTTTCTTACTAATAACATTCTGGAAGTTACTGAAGATAAATACAAATAAAACATCAAAAACAAATGAAAATGAAAAACAGCAGTTACAAAGCACAATAAGAAATAAAATATTAGTGGCAAGCAAGCTCACAACAAGGTCTGAAAATCAGACCTTATTGTGAGTTTTCTTGTCACTGGTATTTCATTTTTATTTGTTATGAGTTTATGTTATAATATTACTTGAGATTGTGGATTAATTTTCTTACTGTGGATGTTTTATTGTAATTTTATGTTGCAGTCACAAGCCACTGTGAGTCAAGACGATCTGGTGGCAAATACAATTAATAAAATGATAAATTTCCTAATGAAAATGTTTTCTGCATTTGCAAAGATATTTTATGTCTTTTCTTAGTTAAAACAAACTATGGCTAACAGAACATTAAAACTTCAAAACAGATCAAGTCATGAATCTTAACTCAGATTTCACAACACAATTTGCATATGCTCAAAAGCTGTAGGATTACATTTTTTTCAGAAGGATCCAGCCACTGCACTCTGACAGTTACACTGTTGTTGTTGTTGTTGTTGTTGTTGCTGCTGCTGCTTTTCGTTTTACCTAATTTAAAAAAGAAAAAAGAAAATCAGAAAAGAAACCCTGATGTTCATGTATCTGTGCTAAATTCTAGTTATTCCTGCTTGAACATTCTAGTTTATAGATGGAGCAGTACGGAAAAAAAGTTTGTCACAAAGCCAAATAAATAATTCTCCTGACTGGATTTTCTTAACTTTTAACAGTGGCAGAAAGAGATGGGGGGGGGAAGGGAAAGGGATGGTAAATAACAGTGAAATAACCAATTTGTGTATGAATTTTTGTGTTGGGCAGAAAAGAAGTTCTCTTTACAGTCACCTGAGATGAAATGTTCTCTAGGAATTCTCACTGATGGTGTGCGAGTAGAAAATTTTGTGTGTGTGTGTGTGTGTGTAGTTGCCTGATTTTTATGGATGGGGGGAGAATTCTTGCTTGCTTGCCAAAGGTTGGAGTAGGAAAAGCGGACTGACTAGCTGGTGAGCAAGAGGATCATAAATCACTGTTTGTCTTGAAGGGTCAAATTATTCCCCCCACATCCCAGCTCCAAATCTTTGATTCTGGGATCCTATACCCCCCTCCTCCAAGGCTAGCAACAGCGTGCCGATGGTTTCAATTACACCCTGAAAGGCAGAGAGGGGCCTCTTTTCAAGGCAGACTGGCCTTCTCCTGCTCTCAACAAAAGCTTAAGTTACAGGAAAAGGAGAGAGCTGAGTGAAGGAAAGAAGTTGGAGTGGGGGAGTGGGGGAGAGAGAGACACACGGGGAGCGGAGCGGGGGAGGATTGGGTGGGGAAGAAAATCCCAAAAGAAAAAACTGGGTAGAAAAGAAAGAAGAATGATGGAAATAAAACAAGCAAGAAGGAGTGGGGGCAGTGGGAAGAAGTATGAAAAAAGTCATGAGTGAGAATGAAAGAGAAAGTTTAGGGGAGGAAAGAAACAGGGCCAGGCCATTCTTTCCTTTCACTAATACTTATCCAAAGAACTTCAAATCATCCTGATTTATGACCAAATCTCAACGCTGGCAATCTTAACCAAGGCACATGAGATAGAATTAAATAAATCCACTAACCAGTTTCACTCATGGCTGGAATCTTCCAAACAGCTTCCTTCTGCTCTTCCTCCAGAAATAAATAAATATCGGGCAGCAAGGCAATTGAAATGCTATCCCACCAAATGCTGTCTTTTGCAATTTGTGTAAATATGCAAATAGCATTTATTTGCATACTTTCTTATTTACATTGTTTATTTATTTTGTTGCCACTTGTCAAGGCGAAGGCAAGATGCTCTGGGTAGCACAGAAGCTCTGCTCCCTGAAGCTTGCTTGCTCCACTTCCCCTCCTGAGAGTTACCAGTCCCTGTTCTTTTCCTTTCAACTGCCTCTTTGCCACTGGGTGATGTGTGGAAGGCTTCTCATCATGAAAGCAGAATGTCACAAAATGTTGAATCCTGTCTCCAGTGTTTGTTTCGGTGGTTGTATAATTTTGGAATAGTGATGGAACATATACAGTTCAGAAATAAAGTTGCTAATAATTGGAAGAGAAAAAATATTAACATCTGGTGGGGCCTCTTGATGAAAGTAGGTGCAAAAGATTGTCTTCTCAGAACCTATAGCTCTCCAGATTTGCCAAACTACAACTCCCATCCTCTCTTATCATTGGCCCTGCTGGCAGGGACAGCTGAAAGTGGTAGTTCAGGAAGCCCATTTCTCATCTCACACAACACAGGATCTGTCAGGTGTTTTGGGCTATAATCCCCACTACCTTTACATACCAAAACTGTGGGGCATCAGATTGGGAAAAGCTGATTTGAAGTGCTTTGATATTCCATGGGTTTTCATAAATCTGTCAGCAAGCAAAACTTTATAAACGTGAGAGCAAGCAACCTAACATAAAGCCAGATTAGGTTTGCATTGAAGATTAAAAGAGAAATTCTAATGTCAACTATAATAGGTAGTCTTCAACTTATAACCAAAATTGGGCCCAAAATTTCTGTTGTTATTCTGTTGAATTTTGCCCCATTGTACGACCTTTTTGCCACAGTTGTTAAGTGAATTACTGCAATTGTTAAGTTAGTCCACACAGTTGTTAAGTGAATCTGGCTTTCACATTGACTTTGCTTGTCAGAAGGTTGCAAAAGGGGATCACGTGACCACAGGATACTGCAATTGTCATAAATATGAACCAAGTGCCAAGTATCCAAATTTTGATGTGACCATGGGGATGCTGTACCAGTCATAAGTATGAAAAAAGTCATAAGTCACTTTCAGGCCCGTTGTAACTTCAAATGGTTACTAAATGAACTGTTGTAAATCGAGGACTACCTATAATTGAAAACAAAAAGAAGCACTGGGATAACTTGGGAATGCACTTCACTTTAACAGTTATCTTTAGCGACCGTCTTCTTACATATTGTTAGAATTCCATGAGAATTTATATGTCTAATTAATTGGGATTTAAACCAACTGCAGATAGTAAACAATAGTTTATGCCTTTATAGATTGTGTGAATGTAGCAAATTATTATCTCTTATAAATAAAGTACAGTGTACTTTACATGCAATGAGATATGTCTACCTATTTTCCTTCTAGTTGGGTCTTTTCTGTTACTTTTCTTCCGTGTCCCCCAAGTATCACTTTTTTGCACTCCTTTCTTAAGTCATAGTTTGTAAATCATAATTGGAGTTCAAATAATACACCTATTTCAAACCAAGCATATAATTAGTTTAGCATGACACATGAATCCAGTGACTGACATTATTTGCATGACAGATTAAATCACAAACTAGTCAAGTACAATTTAATCTTGTAGTTTCTACTAGCCCACCTCTTGTGGTTAAATTATGATTCAGTGTCTTACAAAGCTGGCATTTGGGTTGAAATTTTGGTTAGCTAACTCCTGTTGTGCAAATACAAACATGGTTGGTTAAGTGCATTGTATAGATTTCTCATACCTCTGAGCAGCTATGTGCCTTCTTCGAAAGAGTCATGTCTGTTTTAATGAGTCAGGAGTCAGATGATACATTTGCTTTCTCCTATTGAGTATTCTGAAGCATTTATCAGCAATTAAACCCAAAGTACTACACATAGAAAGGTCCTGAGGAAGAACATTATTACAGAGAACAATCAGTTCAGGATCCTTCACTGACTACAGAAGCAACTGCAAAGAGTTTCATCTCACTGCTAGGGTGAAGCCTTTGAGAAAACAAAGAAAGCAACCTTGTTTCTCTCACTAACCAGGCTCAAGGACTACTGGGAACATAAGGCCCCTTGCTATTCAGGAAAATCATAAAAGCAATCTGATTACTTCCATCAGATGGAAGTCGTTACAACGCTTGCTTTCCTTTTACAACTCCTTCTAGGTTTTCTACAAAAAAAGAAGCCAGACTGACAGTCATTATTCTGCCATTATTCTGGTTTCTGATTTTGATATTCGATAGTTTCTAAAGACAATCAAGGATAGTTACAAACAGAACATTAAGTAAGTCTTAAATTGAATTCAGTTAGCCGAAGCATTATGGTGTTATCTGAAGTCAGCTATTGTACCAGCATGTTGTGTGAATCAGGTAATGTCTTCATGCTAATAATATAGTATAAGATGCAATTTGCCATTGTGATTTGTTAATCTAGGATTAGGTTTTTCTGTGTTTCATGAACCCAGCTGAGTTTGTAACTGTGGGTTGGTGTTGCCCCAGGGATAAAAAGGAGATGGGAATAAAAGCAGCCCAGCCCACTGCACAGGGATGCTCAGCCAAGAAGCTTCAGTTCAGGAAGGAATGGAATGCAAGAATGTTCCAGCATTATGCAAGTACATTTTTTTTCTCACCACAATAAGAATGGAGAACGCCTGAAAAGCTTCACATAAAACAGCAACATGAAGCAACATACAGTCTGTGATTCAGTTCCAGAAGTAGAATCAAACTCAAACTCTAAGTGTTTTGCAAAAGATCAACAAGGCACTGGGGCTGATCAACTCTTCTACTAACAATGATAGTTTTTTCTTTTGCCTAAATGAAATGCAGAAATGAAAATTATTTGCAAGAATTGCTTGCACAAAAGGACGGATCACATTCTACTGTACCATACTACAGACCCCAATATGCTCAAAGGTAGTCCTTGACTTATGACCACAACTGAGCCCAGAATTTATGTTATTAAGTGAGGCATTTGTTAAGTGAATTTTGGCCTGTTTTACAACTTTTCTTGCCACAGCTGTTAAATGAATCACTGCAGTTGATAAGTTAGTGACATGGTTGTTAAGTGAATCAATTTCCCCATTGACTTTGCTTGTCAAAAAGTCACAAAAGGTGATCCCATAAGCCTGGGACACAGCAATGATCATAAGTATGAACCAGTTGCTAGGCATGTGAATTTTGATCACATAATCAAAATAGGGCTGCTACAAAGATCGTAAGTGTGAAAAATGGTCATAAGTCACTTTTTTCAGTGCCGTTGTAACTTTGAATGGTCACTAAACAAACTGTTGTAAATTAAGGATTACATGTATTTCTATGAGTGCCTTTTCTTTCCAAAGAAAACCATACTGCTCAGCAAATATCCTCCCATTTGGGGTAACTCTTACTAATTGTCCTGGCTTGCCTTAGGCTTGGAATGTTCTGTGAACCTACAATGACTGCTGTCTCTAGATAGCATGCTTGAAAAGTGCTTCAGTTTTGACCTGTCTCTAATTTGGTGGAACCGAAATACAGTACATTAAACATGGTTGAAACCTATCCATGCTTGTGTAAAAATGATATAACTAGTTTTAACCAAAGAAACCCCATTTTGTTGAATAACTCATGTTTCTATCCTTGGGGCCTCATGTTTCATTCTTGCACTTCACATCCTTGCCCTAAAATTCTTGGAAGGCTACCTGATAGCCTGATCAAGGAAGTCAAACCAGTCTAGCAGTTGATTTAGCTAAAGTCCAGCCCAGCTAAAGTCCCTTTCCTATTGCAGATAAATTAGCTAGAAAGTAGAATTAGCTAGACAGCCTTATCAGTTAGGGACAAAAGGCTGAGGGCTTTAATGTTTTACTAAGGAACCCATCTTCTGGGAGGACCATCCTCCACCAGGGGTGTGAATATTTTGTTGCTTGTTGCCTATGGTTTGCTAATGAACATGTGCCTTTGTTTTGTATAATAGTGTATAAAAACTATTCTAATTTGTATATTTGGGGCTCTCTTGATTTGTGATGTAGTCCCAAAAGCTGTACAGAATAGACAGGTTGCAATTTCCTGCCTGGTGTGATAATTGGCTACTTTGCACCAGGAAAAACGAATCCAGCATTTGACTGGGCTAATTCATGGTTTGGCCATCACCTGCTCTACAGAGCACTATCTGGCACATTATTATATGACTATACTTCAATTATTTGGGAATTTGTGTTCAAAATATTTTATAATAAAACAGCTCCTTCAGGAGAAGGGTTAGCATGATAATTAGGTTAGAGATTTCTTGCCATTTCAGCATGCTTGTTTTATATTCAGATGTGGTCTGGTCACAGTGGAGAGAAGTTTAGTCTAACAGTGACTAGATTTATAGAACAAGCTAAGCCAAAGTGTGGCTTACTTGTTGATGGAAACTAGCCAACTGCAGTTTAATAAACCATGATTAAATAAATCATGGTTTACTGCAATGTGAACAGTGAGTGTATTAATTGCAATAACGATGGCGTTCACAAATATAATTTCTCCGTCTGGATTCCCATAATGTGTTTCGAGAGCAGGTTCTTTATTTGATCTTGGTTTATTATGTACTTTCTTATGTGAAGAACTGGGGGTGAAAAGTAGTAGTTATCAGAGATACAATTCAGCATTAAGCTGTTGCTGCATTTAACCAGGCCAGTTTTGCAAAACAAGACATTGCTCTTACACTGTTATGCTTGCAATAAAAAGACAAAAGGGTCATCCCCTCAATCAAGAAACAATAATGCAATAATGGACAGCTATTAAATATCACTAGCAAGAAAATGTGACGTGCGTGTATGTGGGAGGTGGGGGCAGGAGAATCTGAGACACATATAGAACATTTAAAGAATTCTAGTCCTATTTCCTGGTCATTTTGTACCAGAAGTAGCTTTTATGGTGGTCATGAATGGCAATTCATTTGTCTCTAGGAATGTAGAACTGAAGAGTTTTGTGGCTGGTTTGAATTGGATCAGGTTGCCCCAGCCCGGGTTATTTTAAATGGGGGAAAAAAATCACGAATAGCTTGAAACAAAACAGGCAGCCAAGTTTCAAAGAACACAGAAGCAGCTTTCCTGGGGTCAGCTACACCAGGGACAAAAGCCTAGCTTGGTACTGGCTGTTTGGGAAAAAAAAACTTGGAAAGTGGGAGGAAAGAAAGATAGCACAAAGTGGAAGGTGTGGTGTTTTTTTTAAAAGCATGATCAAGTTACAGGGGAAAATGGGCCCAGATAAAAGCCTTGGGTCAGGCAGGAGAGAAGTAAGAGCAGGGCTTGAAATATGACAGGGGAAGAATTACAACTGCAGGAAGATAAGAGGTTGAGGGTAAGCCAAGATGGCAGGAGGGGGAAGGGAAAGGAAGAGGCTAAGTTGGCAGAGAAGGGGAGAGATAAGGGAAGAAAGGCTTAGGGTCAGTTGTTCAGAAAGAAAGGCTACAGCCTGATCCTATTACACATACCAGATTCTCCAGCAGTTTAGTGTCCTAGTGGGGAGAGAGACTCCCTGTAGGGCAAAAGGAGTTATATGAAAACCAATTTTGATAAGAAATAAACCTTCCACCAGACATTTGTAATAAAACAAGGCAGGCATAGTGCATCTGCTGCCACATCAAGTGGCTGATTTAGAAAGTTCTGAAAGTTTATTTCTGCTGTATTTTTACTGCCATGGGAAAGGAGAAACAGTTTTGGCATATCCTACCTCAGGATTTATCTGCTTTAATGGAACTTATGCAAGAAAATAGCCCTATGGATAGGATCTAGGCCTGTAGAAATAACCTGACATGTTTTATCAGGAGTCAATCTGTCTCTCCGCTGTTTTTGTTTTTGTTTTTTGCCAAAAGAGGAGACTCAACTAAGTTATGTATTCCTAGAAAAGTTAGTTGGATTTAATTTTCTTGATAAATCTGTCGAGTTGATTCGCTCCATCTGTCTTTAATTTGGATCTAACCCAGTCTTCATCATGAGTAATTGAATAAAATATGTATCATTTTTATTTTTTTAAATTTCAAAAAGATTGAAGTGTTTCTTAAATGTGGACTAAAACTTCTGGATGTTTAAAACTATATATTCATTCCACTATATACAAATACAACTTAGTGTATTAAACTAGTTATTTTAATATCTAATCAATCATAATTTCATACTTGTTTAATGATTGAATCATAATTTTCCAACCCAAAGTTTATCTTCTGATAGTACTGGATTCCCTTTCAGATCCTCATCCCACCTCTCCAACAGGCATGAAAGATTCCAACATAACATTATCAGTAATTAAAATGCAATCAGTGTTGCTTTCAGATTGGTTTGGTAATAGCCCCTAAATTTAGCATAATTATGTCCAGCCTCCTTCTTTTCCAGTCTAAATTCTGAGCTTTCTAAATAAATCTTAACACCAAATAAATCTTTACACCAATGTGTGAAAGACTGTCTTTGCACAGAGGTGCCCCTGAGAAAGAAAGGAGTGGTAATGGGCCTTCTTTGTTAAAGAAAAGGGGCAATTATAAGTGAGGAACAGCATCTGCATTCAAAGGGCTTTTTTAAAGAGCCAAACTCCTTCGTTCTCATTTACAAGAGATTATAGGAAGGTAAAGAGAAGGCAGAGGAGAGCTAGTGTGATGTACTGGTTAAGACATCTGGCTAGAGTAGACTATGAGTTCTAATTCTGTCTTAAGCACAAACCCAGCTGGATAACTTTGGGACAGTCACCTTCTGCCAGTCTTAGAAAAGAAGTAGTGGCAAACAACTTCTGAAAAGCTTTGCTTTTAGAAGGGAGTGTTCAGGCAGTCTCTGAAAATTTGATACAAGAGGAGGGGGAAAGAAGAGTTTTAGGTTGGCTGGGAATAAAGACTTTTGAAGGAGTTCTTTGTTAGACATACACTTATTACCACTTTAAAAATAAAAGTACAAGGAGGATAAAAAAGTTAAGCAAGAGAAATACCTTTTACTTGATCCATCGGTTTTTATATCATGGCAATAAATGTAGGAGCTCCATGGCAGATTCAACTCAGTAGCCATCAATGGGTACAGTACTTATGTAATTCCAAAGTTTGGTGGTGCTTTCAGCATTTGAGGAATTGTATGTGCTTTTTTCCTCACTGTTTCCACATTACTTTCCCTTTTGACTCATCAATATTGCAAAGATCCATGCCATAAGGAAGTGGCAGTTAGGAGTAGATTTCAGGTGCTGTGCTCTGGATTATAAAAGAACTGTTGCAAAACAACAGACTGTTTTATTTAATCAAGAATTGGGTCCAAATTCTTCATCTCTGTCATCTATCCATAGCATCACAATCAGATACTCTGAATCTGAATACAGAAATTAAATTTTAAAAGATTATAAGAATAATAATCTTATAAGAATAATAATCCCCCCAGAGAAGAGGGAGGGCCTTCTCTGTGGCAGCACCTGCCCTCTGGAATGACCTGCCCCCGGAGATACGACGGATCCCAGATCTCCG
>JANHZT010005773.1:356924-373015 GCA_032468215.1 Stegonotus admiraltiensis | reverse complement strand
GTTTTTATTGGGGTGTTTTAAATTTTAAGGGGCCATATTTATTTAATCTGTTTTTAATTCTTTTTTTTTAACTTTTATATAATATGTTTTATCTTTGGCTGTTCACTGCCCTGGGTCCTTCGGGAGAAGGGCAGTATAGAAATTTAATAAAAAAAATAGGTTATTGATTTCTCCACTCTGATGATATAAGGCCTATTGAGCTTTTGTCACTGATTGCTACTGGTATACACCTCTCAATTACCTATAATTTTGAGAACATACTTGGTTTGCAACTTTCCCAACATTCTTCTTCCAAAAGAAACATTGGGGTTGCATGGAAAACTATCACCTTCCCAGGACATAACGCTAATGATGATGGATGCTGAAAATCATAGATCTACATTTGGAATTTTATCCATTCCGGTTGAAAGAAATTGGTATTGAAGAAAAATAGTCATCAACCATACTTTCTCCTATCAAAGTATTGTAGAAAGGAAATAATCTATGCTATACCATTTTGCTTTGATCAGATAGACCATGTCATTCATAGCCACTACTAGTTATATTTATTTATTTATTTATTTATTGGTTCGGTTTATATGCCGCCCTTTCTCTGGAGACTCAGGGTGGCTTACAATGCGTTAAGCAATAGCCTTTATACTTTTGTATATTGCCTTATTGCCCCCACAATCCAGGTCCTCATTTTACCTACCTTGAAAGGATGGAAGGCTGAGTCAACCTTGAGCCTGGTGAGATTTAAACTTGCAGTAATTGCAGGCAGCTGGTGCTACTTAACGGCACTTTAGTCCACTGCGCAACCAATCTATATTCATAGATTGTGTCACTTTTCTGTGCCCTTCTGGATGAGAGACTCAACTCATTCACTTCAATATATTCTGGGCATAGTTCCTACACAGTTCCACTGTCCTTGAGTCCTAATTTTTTCATGACTAGGATGACAAGAAGGATAAGGAAGTCTTGTACTTTGTGGAACATAGGTTGCATATAGTGCTATTTCTGTTCCAGAGAAGAACCTGGGTTTGGGCAGGCACTCATTGATCTTCCAGGCTTAGTATTAACCTTGATTGTCCCCTTGATCTTGTCCCCAGTGATCACAATAGATTTAAGATATCCTTAATTACATGAAAATAACATCCAAGTATGTGAAAAAATATTAAGCTTCACCACCAAATATTCAAGATGTAGTCCTTGGTGCTCTCTGTGCTTGGTTGTTTTCTTGCAGACTTTTCATTACCCAAACTGGATAACATCATTAGTGCTAGCACCGTCTGCAAGAAAACAACTGCACTCAACACCCTTCATTTCAACCATGACTTCAAAATATTCTTCTTTATTGGTATATAGTCCAGTGGCCAGTAATGGGTGGGATCAGAACAGTTAACCATTTCCTCCAATCTCTGTATTCTTCTTAAACAGCCAGACCCAACAGCACAATTATGTGTAAATGAAGGACAATAATGCTGAGAAATTAGCCAATCACTTTGCTTACCAAATCAAGAGATGTAATAGAGGCAGTGAATTTCATGTGGCATAGTATAGTTTTCAACTGACTTATGGTTAGATGGTTAGTCCTAGCATAGCACTGAAATGCAAGTTACTCTGCCTAACATTGCTCCTAAATACTTTCCAATCTAGCTTCCACTTTCCCTCTCTTACTAAGGGCTATCTAATGCGGCCCTCTTTGCACTTCCAGTCCAAGACTTGCTTACTATTCCCATCCCACTCATAGTCATAGTCCATATTGCAGTTTTGGCAATTAGCACAATTAGCATCAGTGGTACTACTCTGGTTAAGAGTATATTTTCTCCCCCCCCCTTTTTTTTTTGAGTTTGAAATAACTTGAGATGCTGCCGAGCTAGGCTGCATTTGTACTTGGCATCAGGGATATTTGGTATTTGGATGCTCTCTACAGTATTGAAGCATTTGCTATACAGGTCTATATTATGTCAAAATACTTGACTGTAGTCAGACTAATTATAATCTGTATTAGCAGTATTGCATTCAAATCATGGGAGGTAACGTCAATTGTAGTCTGTTTTGGTTAGTCCACACCTGAAGTACCATGTCCACTTCTGGACATTGCATTTTAAAAGGTGCACAATAAATCAGGAATTGATTCAGTGGAGACCTGCCAAAAAAGAAAGGGAGTTGGAATGGAAAGCCATCCTCTGTGAAAAGTGAAGAAAGGAATTGGACATACATAGTTTGCAAACCAGAAGACCGAAAAGAAATAGGCTAGCTATGTTATCAATATCTAGAAGGCTGTTAATGGGATGGACATGTTTTTGTTTAAAGCCACAAAACAGGACAAAGACAATAAAAGTTAAAAGAAAGAAGATTCAAGATGAATGCTATTTTCCTAATGATGAGGAATGTTAACCTATGAAACAATAAGCCTAAAACAGGGATGGACAAATGTTTTCAATAGGAGATGGATGATTACCTACCCTCCTCCATTCTCATCACAGAGGCTAATATTATTTAATCTGAAGGAACTAATTTTGAAAACCTCAGGTTGTTATATAAGGAAATAATACAGATAGAAAGGCCTCTAAACCTGCCACACATGTAGTTTTGTTTATTGAAGCACAATGATAGCAGAACATTCTCTCCCCCCCCCCATTATACTAGCCGCAAAGATATGGGGGAGAAGAAATAATCTTTCTACCTAGATAGTAACAACTAATCTAATGTGTAACAGAGGCCTTCCACAAACAAAATACCAGGGAGTTCACTAGTTTAAAAAACAAAAGCAGCACAGGCAATAGGAGGGTGGGGGGAACCTGTGAAACACATTAGTGTGTGTTCCAGGCAGGTTTTTTCTTTTTTCTTTGGTGTGTGTGTGTTTTGGTTGGAAATTGTTTTCAGAAGGAAGACATAACTGCCTTTACACATATACATTTATTAGAATTTGGGAAGGGAGAGGGAGCTGAGTTTGCCTCAGAACCAAGGTAATTTGCCTGCTAATAATTTAATTATGACTGGAGGTGAATAATGTTAATCCAAGGTAAATTATTTCTCCTTTAAAACAGCCACAGGACACCCGGGCAGAAAGAAATCTGGCTTTCGGTTCGTGCTCTCGTTATTCCTCCCCCACCCCACCCCGAGGTGGTTGACCAATCCCAGGAAGGAAGGAGGGGACGAGGGCTGGTCCCTGAATTTGAATCTGATTGGGCGACAATAAATTTTGGGAAGGGGTTTAGGCACCTCTTTGATGGAGATGCAAGCGACCGGGCGGGAGGAGGGAAGGAGAGAAGGGGCTGGCCTGGAATTGATTAAGTTGGGAGGAGAAAGAGGAGAAGGCTGGGCGAAGCTCAACTCAGCCCGGGGGCCCTCCTTTGAAACGGACTAATTGGGGAGGGAAGACACAAAGGGAAGCGAAAGGCGCTTGGAGAGACGCGCGGTGAGGAAGAGTTCCCGCTGGGTGAGTGGAGTTTTGCCTCCCTCAGCTCTCCGAGGCTGATCCCAAAAAGTTTTGCCAGGACTAGGGTCCCCGAAGCAAGTGACAGATCCCAGCTCGTCCTGGGGAGGAGACAAAAGCGCTCGGGTATCCGTAAGAGCTGACGGGGAGCAAACCACCATGCGCCTTGCCGACGCGTCCTTGGCCCGTTGCCTGCTGCTGCCGTTGCTCTTGGGATCCTGCTGGGCCCAGTTCCACGGAGAGAAGGGCATTTCTATCCCCGACCATGGCTTCTGTCAGCCTATTTCCATTCCGTTGTGCACTGACATTGCATACAACCAGACGATCATGCCCAATTTGCTGGGACATACCAGCCAAGAGGATGCTGGCTTGGAGGTCCATCAGTTCTACCCTTTGGTGAAGGTCCAGTGCTCCCCAGAGCTCAAATTCTTCCTCTGCTCTATGTATGCCCCTGTGTGCACTGTCTTGGAGCAAGCCATTCCACCTTGCCGATCCATTTGTGAGAGGGCACGCCAAGGCTGTGAAGCTCTCATGAACAAATTTGGCTTCCAGTGGCCAGAACGACTGCGCTGTGAGAACTTTCCCCGCCATGGGGCAGAGCAGATCTGTGTAGGGCAGAACCATTCAGAGGAAGGTGGCTCTCCAGCACTGATTACAAGTGCCACTCCAATTGCTGGACAGGGTACTGCTGGGCCACCACGTTATGCCACTCTGGACCACCCTTTCCACTGCCCACGAGTCCTTAAAGTGCCAAGCTACCTCAACTACAAGTTTCTTGGAGAGAAAGACTGCGCGGCGCCATGCGAACCCACCAAGAATGATGGTCACATGTTCTTCAATCAAGAGGAGATTCATTTTGCACGCATCTGGATTCTCATCTGGTCTGTTCTGTGTTGTGCCTCTACTTTCTTTACTGTCACTACCTATCTGGTGGACATGCAGCGCTTTCGCTACCCAGAAAGACCCATCATCTTCCTCTCTGGCTGTTACACCATGGTCTCTGTAGCCTATATTGCAGGATTTGTATTGGAGGAACGGGTGGTGTGCAATGAGCGTTTCCAAGATGATGGCTATCGGACAGTGGTGCAGGGTACCAAAAAGGAAGGCTGCACCATACTTTTCATGATGCTGTACTTCTTCAGCATGGCCAGCTCCATCTGGTGGGTCATCTTGTCCCTCACTTGGTTTCTTGCAGCTGGCATGAAGTGGGGACATGAAGCCATTGAAGCCAACTCACAATATTTTCACTTGGCAGCCTGGGCTGTGCCTGCCGTCAAAACGATCACCATCCTGGCCATGGGGCAAATTGATGGTGATCTCCTTAGTGGTGTCTGTTTTGTGGGGCTTAACAACATAGACCCACTTCGGGGCTTTGTTTTAGCTCCCCTCTTTGTCTACCTCTTTATAGGCACCTCATTTCTTTTAGCAGGCTTTGTGTCACTTTTCCGTATCCGTACCATCATGAAACATGGGGGCACCAAAACAGAAAAGCTGGAGCGTCTCATGGTGCGCATTGGGGTCTTCAGTGTCCTCTATACAGTGCCAGCCACCATTGTTATTGCTTGCTACTTCTATGAACAGGCCTTCCGTGAGCACTGGGAGCGGAGCTGGATTAGCCAAAACTGTAAGAGTTTGGCCATTCCCTGTCCACTTCAATACACCCCACGCATGACCCCTGACTTCACTGTCTACATGATCAAGTATCTCATGACGCTAATTGTGGGCATCACTTCAGGTTTCTGGATCTGGTCTGGGAAAACCCTTCATTCCTGGAGGAAGTTTTATACCAGGCTAACTAACAGCAAACATGGGGAGACTACTGTTTGAGAAGAGAAATGGAGAAAGCAGATTGCCAGCTCCAGAATTTCAAGAAAACACCAGATCTGCCTGCATCTCCCTCCTTGAGCTGATTCTGTTTGTATGTATGGGGAGATGTTCTTTGGAAAACCTCCCTGCAATTTGGGGAGTGGGGCTTCTTTACTACATAAAGCTGAAAACTCCTCTGACAATCGGAGAGGAAAGAAAGAAAAACAAAGGAGAAAAACTCCAAGTATTTAAAACTCTCTCATTTTAATTAAAACAAGTTCTAAACTTCTTTGCTTTAGGTTTTTGATTAACTATTAAAGGGTGTCTTTTTGTAATTAAAATTGTAAATAGCATTTGTAAATTTAATTATATATTTCTATTTAAAAACAAGAGAACAGCAGCAAGGACTTTATTTTTCAGAAAAAGTATGGAGGGGTCAAAGAAAGAAAAACTATTTTTTCATCTCCTTTTCTTTGAACTCTATTTTCCCCCTTTTTCCTTTTCTTTCCTCTCTCTCTCTGGAGCCAGGAGTGTGTGCTGTTTGGGTTGGCCCTTAATAGGCTATTTTTGCCTAAGCTTTTCATGAGAGCCAGGTTTTGTATCATTCCCAGCACCTTAACCCACCTTAAACATCTTCCATCAACTCCCTTTTGCAAGCTACAGTTTTTGATATATTTCCAGGAATGCTTCTTCCATCTCATTTTTTCTTTTCTAGGTTGAAAGTTTGGCAAGCAATGTTGTGTCTGAAAGTATATTTGGGGGTGGGTTTGGGGAAGATGGCTGAGCCTTCTCGCCTTTGCTGAAATTTGGGCCTTAGCTGTGCAGATTTTCTTATGTTTATTTCTTTTAGAGAATTATGACCTCCAAGAAAATTTTTCTTGCCTTAAGCCACAGAATTCTCTTTCTGTTACATTTGTATGTTTCTATTTTTTCCTAGATGTTTTGTACAAAAGGTAGCTTTTTAAAAATGACATTTTCTTTATTAAACAAACTTGTTCTTTGCAAATTCAGTTTGAGTATTTTTCAAAAGCAGCAGTGGCCGTCTCCAAAGCAATTTATTTGTGAGCTATCCACTTAGCTTCTAAAAAGTAACTAAAACCTGCAATTAATATTTCACAGCACAATATCCATTTGCTTGAAGAGAAGAATCTTAAAAAAGCTTTTTTTAAAAAAGCTATTGGGACATGCTTAGTGGCATTTTAGAAAGTTTAAAGGGATTTATTTATTTCAATTGAAAAATACTGTCTTTTGAGAAGCATAGGAACCTTATTTTACCAGTTTTTCCCAATATAGGAGAAAAAAAACTCTACATTTCTGTCTTCTACAATTTCTCAACTTCTATTACAACTCTTAAGAAATTGCACAGATGTTTAGGTGACTTCTCTAAATGCCTCTTACAGGAAAATAACAATTTATTATTCAATAAAACAACTGTAATAGCAAAAAAGCAATATATTCAATGAAAAAGCATTAAATCTAAACCATTTTTTTCTAAATCAAACATCTCTGATTTGGAATTGATTTCCGACAACATTTAGGAACAACCTCAGTCTAAGGTTTCCATGGAAATCACTGCAGATAGATTAACTTCTTACCATATTTTATGAAAAAAGCATTAGAAACAAACATGGTAAAATTCTTTTTTGAGTCCTTGCATATGATGACTGCACACGTATGCATTTTGCATCAGTTATGCAAGCTGTGAAAAGATATGGCTGCTGTAATTTTTTTCTCTTTTTACTCCCAGTATGTTGAGAATTTTGGCAAGCCGGTATCATTTTGGCAAGCCTGTATCATTTCACTGAAATCTTAACAATTGGATCCTGAGCATTTTTTATCAGAATTAAGAATTGCTCTTAAAATTATTATAGTAGAAGAAATGTTTTCTAAAATTTAATGTTTTCATTTGAAAAATGATCAGTATTCTGAATAATATACTTCTAACAGTTCACTTTCTAAATTTTTCAGAATATTTGAATTTGAATTGGGGTGGGATTGGAATCAGCTAGAATTATTTATAAAGAAAGACAAAATGCCATTTTTGAGTTAAAGTTTCTAAAAGGCTTTACCGAAGCCGCTCCAATCCTACCTAGAAGTTTGCTAGCAAATTCCATCCATTTCTCTAGCATGATAACCACTCTTTGCAATGAGTCTAAAGATGGAACAGGATGCTAAAGGATACATGGAAGAAGATAAGAGAAAAAAGGAAACCTATTATTGCACAAATCTTTTTGAAAAACTCCCATTAAATTTCAAATTTTTCCCCCTGTGACAGACTCTGATGGCCTCTCCTCCCTTCTGCCCTTGGCAAATTGTCATTCTTAAGACTGCTTTTGTGTTGCTAATGGTATTGGTTGCTTTCTTGTGTCATTTGGTGTGAAGTTTTAAAACTTTGAAAAGAAATAAACAATTTCCTACTCCTTTTCCATCAAAAGGATCATAAAGGAAACAATTTGGTTGGGTGAGGAAACAATGCAAAATGGGATTTACAATACTAGGGATAAGCAGAGGGAGGAAGTAAGGAAGGCTTCCGATTTTGAATCTCGCATTTTAAAATGAGATGGAAATGGAAACATCTATTTTTCTTCTTAACACTGCTTGCAGGCACACACACACACACACACACACACACACACACACACATTCTCTCTCTCTCTCTCTCTCTCTCTCTGTCTCTCTCTCTCTCTCTCCCTCTCTCTCCCTCTCTCTCTCTCCATCAGAGAAAAGAGTGTGGTTTAAAGCCCCAAATCAAAGGGTGACTAAAGTGAACCAGATGGACCCTGGAATGCTATAAACATATGTCCACCTAGGACAAAAAAACCCCACACATTCTATCTGGTTTTATTTCTAAAAAAAACATTATTGTGTAACACAACACTGCATATGGTTTGTACCTGAGTTTTGCCTACTATGCAATGAAGCATGTCAATATCTCTATTATTTCCAGCTACAGTGTTTTGCCTTCTACCATAATACTGGGTTTTTCCCAAAGCATCTGGTGACAAGAGGTTGTAAATTAGAGGTGTTTTCCACAGATTCCAGTAGAGCTTCTGAATTCAAGAACAACATTTTGTCCAAAGCTTTCAACTACAAATGTCTCTTCCCCCTCCCCCTCCCCTCTTCCCCCTCTCCTATAGGTATGAGACAGGGACATTTTTTGCACCCCATTAATTTATCAAGATCCAGTTTTGTTTTTTTCCCCCTAGCTCATATTAAAATTCATATTAAAACCCAATTTAGATGGCATCAGTGGCTGTGCAAAAGGATTAAGCTCTAAGTTCTATAATGCTTTTTCCATTTTTTTAAATAGCCGATTACATCTACATGGTTCTTTTTCCCCCCAGCATTTCCTATAAACCTGTCTTATGAACCCTGCAAATACATCAACAGATGGATCTCATTAGTCCCCTTTTTGGCAAAGGTCTTTCAGCTGCTTGCCTCACACAAGCAGGGACTACACCCAAACTTTTAGTAAACCCCCTCCCCCTTTCTGTGTCCTCTGGACAGAACATTGCAACGTGGACCAGAGGAGAGCTGAGAATGGGCTCCCTCTGCCAAGGAATGTTGGGGCCATGGGTTTATCTCCCCCCTTTTGTTCTTAATTTAATCCTTCTGGTTTTAGAAGCCTATGGAAAAGAAAGACCATCTCATGTCAGAATGGCTTATGTCAGGCAAGCGCTTTTCCACATATGTGTGTATTTTAACAAATATCTAAAGTTCATTTCTTTCTCTCTCCTGCCCCTCCCCTCCAGCTCCTTCATGTTTACCCTCTTTCCAGGTCAGTTCGACTTTTTCAACCCCATCCTCTTTTGGCTCCCTTGCCCCCTTTTTGTTTGCAGTGCTAATTAAGAAGGTTGTGGGGGAGGGAAATAAACTTTTGTTACCCTTTTGGAAGCTAGCATGATTTTTTTTTTTTAAATCAATTTAACTTAAAAAAAAAATTGATCTCTGACTCATATCCTTCCCTCCTCCCCAAAGTATGTTGCATAGGACATTTTTGCATTCCCACTTAAAGTTGACACACAGGCTTTGAAATGGAGATTTCTCCCCCAGTGAAGCAGAGGCCTGCTTAACACATTAAGAATCCCAGCTGCCAGGGAATGAGAGCAAAGAGGTTTGATCTGTGCAGGGTGGATTCCTCTCCTCTTCCCGCCCCCATTGAAAAGACAAGAGTGTGGGGGTTGTTCCCTGCAATAAACTGTTACAGACCTAGAGCTATTTAGGGGGGGGGGGTGGATGGAATATGAAATTCCTTTGCGGCAGACGGGAAGGCTGTCCAGTCGTGCAGACAAAAAAGCCTTCTTTAAATGACTCACAGTTGCAAAGAGTCAACCAGTTCTGTTTAATGAAATAGCATAAAGGAGGGGTTGGTGAACAACTGTATTCCTAACCAGGCTTCAGTTCCAACTCCTTTCAAGACAGGCTTCTATGAGTAGAGCAGCTGCCATGCCTGACTCTTACCTCCTCAATAAAGCCTCAATTCTGCAAGCCTCTGGCTTTATGAGGCTTCAATACGTCTTTAAGGGGCACTGCAATCTTTTTTTGTAAAGTCAGACAGGGACCCAAGAAAGGTTAGTAAGGATTTTAATTTTCAAAGTCTGAGTAAGCAGAAAGTCCATCTCATCAAGTCAGCTTGGTTAACCTCTATCCAACAAGGCTGATCAGGATTTTCTGAAGCAAATAAATGAAGCAAACCCGTGACTAGTTTTCCCTGGAATACAGGAATCCATAATGCAGGATAAAGGCAGACATAATGTCAACTCAAGATTGTTCACCCAACTGCTGTGCCTGGCCTTGATGGAAATGACAGGTGTGCATACCAGCATTTTAGCTCTGCCTGAATGTCCGTTCAGTCCTCTCCTTCTGTTTCAGGTGGATCTTCCACCTTGTTAAGAACTTTTAAAAAGCTTTGCATGAATATTGCAAGTGCTAAAGAAACGTATTTTAAAATGCAAAATAAAGGATTCTCATGTCTTAATAAGTGAGGCAGAATTGTGGTAATGCCAGGAAAGTCCCAGCCTTGCACTTGCAGCTGCTTTCTGATTCAATCTAGCAAAACTATTTTTTCTTCTCAGGGTATAGCCTGTATAACCAGGGCTGTGAAGTGGTATATAAGTCTAAGTGCTATTGCTATCCATTTAGTGACCCTAAATGTGGTACTAAATGGACCCTTCCAGTCTAGTTAGGACTGTTTAGCTTTTTACATATTACTAAACTTTCAAATGTATTCATTTGCTTGAACTATATTTATTAAAAATAAAATATTTTTAATAAATATAGTTTAAGCAATTCCCCTTCCTCATTATCCCTAGAGAACATATGTGATTCTTTTAAACCTCCAAACATTGAAGAATCATATCCTACCTGCCCAGTCTGGCTGTGGGAGTGCCTGGCCTCCCAACTGCCCCCCACTCTCTGGAACAGCAGTGATGGCGGCAGGGAACATGGTATCACCCAGCAGCAGGGAGGGAGAGGGAGAAGGGGGCATCTGCTAGCAGAGAGGGGAGACTGCGAGGTTGGTGCTTCTGGGACAAGGGGAGCCAGGAAGTGTCTGGGTTCAGTTCACTTGGCCTCTCTTCCTCTCACAGCTGTATGTCCTCCAACTGGTATGGACAGCAACTACAGCCTCAACATGTGTTGCCAGTGCTCCTGCCAGTATGCCGAGGGCATCAGCTTCATTAAGGTGAGGGGGAGGGCATCTGGGTAGGCCCCAGCCATGCACTTTTGGTTGCCCGTTGCTGCCACTGGCTGACACCCCCTTTGTTGCCCAGAGTTCCCTGGCAATGCCCATTGTACCTCCTGGTTCTAATGGTCATGTGCAGGCTAGGGAAGTAAATCTATGTAATATTCTAATGTACAGAAGTTATAGTTAAATATATGGCAGACTCTGAGTGTGTTTTTCTAAACTCATTAAGTGAGGTAGAATGTGTAGTTTTAGAAGAGCCTGTTAGTGTGTGTGTGTGTACATACACATACAATATATATAGTACCTAATGTATCTTTTTGTATGCCTAAACACACACTATACCAGTGTATGTGGCTAACCCTTTTGTCGTCGCATGCTGGCACCCATAATGCAATGTGCATCAGCCCCCTGCGCATGTGCCCCACCCCCCTGCACCCCATTTTGGGCCTGGAAAGCCACCTCCATCAACCTTTACCAGCATGAATGGCCTGCCGCCGCAGCCTCTTTGCAGAGGCAGCAGTGGCTTCTCCTCCTACTGCGAGTTTCACGTTCTGGGCAGCATCCAGCACAGCTGGCATGCTGGCTGGCTGGATGCTGCCTGGAGAACAAGGCTGGCAGGAGGATGGTGGCAGTCCATTCGCACCAGCAAAGAGGCAGTGGCGGCTCCTCCTCCTCCTGTCAGCCTTGTGGTCCAGGCAGCAGCCAGCCAGCTAGCCAGCCAGCCATGCCTGGCCTCCCCCTGCGACAGCCCTCTTAGATCCTGGGCAGTGCAGCTTCGGGGCCTTTCCTGGCAGCAGCAGTGAGGCAGGCAGGCAGGCAGGCGCAGGGGAGTGACTGGTGGCAGAGCTCCTGGCTGGCAAGGGGATGGATGTCCTGCAGTTGCATGTGGACATCGATGGCATGGCCAATGCACACACGGGGTTAGAGGAGCTGCCCACTTGCCATGCGCATGCCGGGAAATGAACTTCCGGTTTCCGGTGCATGCATGCGTACCGGCCAGCTAGTCTTCTGGTTACTGGCACGCATGCATGCACAACAATCAGCTGGCCAGCTGATCTTCCGGTTTCTGGCACTGCCGCACACGTGAAGGCCAGCTGATTGTCATACGTGTATGCGCGCCAATAACCAGAAAACTAGCTGGCCAGTGCGCATGCATGTGCCGGAAACCTGGAAGAGGAATGGGCGATGCCGCGCATGCCAGGTGACATGGCTCTGTTAAAATTGAATAAATTTGGAGCCCTGGCAGGCTTCAAAATAAATAAACAGAAAACAACAACGCTGATCAAGAATATGTCTTCTCAGGATAGTGATATACTGAACAAAAAGTTCAAGGGTTGAGAAAAAGGTGAAATACTTAGGGGCTATGTTGACAAATACAAATATAAAATTGTTTCAAAACAATTATGTGTCTCTTTGGAGAGATATTAAACAGAATTTACAAAGATGGGGTAAACTGCACTTATCATTATTGGCAGTGGTGAAATTTGTTACTACTGGTTCTGTAGGCATGGCTTGGTGGGGGCTGGTTGCAGAAAAAGTTGTTTTAAAAGCCTCTGATGATCCCAGCTGAGCCACGCAATCATCAGAGGCTTTTTAAAAACTTTTAAAAGCGTTTTTTGGCCGAAGAGGTTGTAGAAAAAATGCTTTTAAAAGTAAAAAAAGAAGCCTCTGATGATCGCACGGTTCAGCTGGGCATGGTGGGGTGGGGGAGTGCAGGGATTTTTGCTACTGGTTTTCCGAACCACCTGCCGCCATTGCTACCGGATCGGGTGATCCGGTCCGAACTGGGAGCATTTCACCCCTGATTATTGGGTAGAATCTCTGTAATCAAGATGAATATTTTACCAAATATGCTTTTTAAAATTTCAGGTGTTACTAATACTTGCAACTGACAACCCATTTAAACAATGGCAGGAGGATATTTCTAAGTTCATATGGCAAGGGAAAAAACCAAGAATTAGATATAAGCTACTGCAAGATGCTAAGGAAAGAGTTGGTTTGGGCCTACCAGACAGTTATCTAAGATGTATAAAGGTATGTCAAATGAATGTTGGAAGTGTAAAAGTAAAGAAAGTATTTTTTACCATCTATGGTGGACATGTGATAAAGCAAAACAATTTTAGAATATGATTCATATTTTAATACAGAAAATTCTGAAAATGGAGATTAAAATGAAACCAGAACTTTTCCTTTTGGGCCTAATGGAAAAAGACCTGGAGAAAAAAAATAGAATTTTGTTACTATGTATATGTTGACAGCAGCAAGGCTATTGTATGCACAAAAATGGAAGGACACTTCGATTCCTAACATGGACAAATGGCTGCAGAAGTTGATGGAGTTGGCTGAAATGGCAAAATTGACTATTTTGACTAAAGAAAAAAATATAAGTACTTTTATTTCCACATGGAGACTGCTTCTGAACTTTGTGCTTGAAGTGGAAAAGAATGAAACTTTGATTTTGGGTTTTACTGATTAGATTGATAGATCTTTATAGAAACGGCTTGTTCATATTATGAAAAAACAAAAAGTTGTGATTTGATGTTAATGCCTTATTTTACTGCAACAGAGAGTCAGAAGTCAGTGTTTCTGTTATGTATTGTAAATAGTTGTCAGTTGAAGTTCTCAGCCTGGTCCTCTATTGGAGTGGGAAAATACTCTCTCCTGATTGGTTGTGGGCTGATCAGCTTCCCTATAAAAGGACCTGTGTCAGCCAGGGAGCAACAGTTGCCTCACAGGCAGTATTGAATAAAGAGCTGTTAGAATTCACTCTGGCCTCACCTCCATTCTTCATCCAGAACATAACAGTTTCTTTTTCTCTTATCCTCCCTCACTTTCCTTCCTCCTCTCCCTCCCCACTGTTTTTCTATTTACTTTCGTATTTTATATCTTATTTTATCTTATAACCTAATAAAAATGTTAAATTCAAGTTTAAAGGTGTGCACCATTATGCAATCACATCATTGTAAGATTTTTTATTATTTTTCCTCCCTAAAAAATTTCAGTTTGTTTTCAATTGAATTATATAGTTTATATGTTATATTAAAGGTAGAAAAAATTCTGAAGTGATTTATCGTGGTCTGATCTTTTTTACATCTCAAAAAGCTGGCATTTTAACAGGGATGTGTAGATTTTTTCATATCCACTGTAGAATACACCCATATATTTTCAGTCCAGTTATGGTAGGTTTATCCCAAAGTCTTCTAAGGGGCCCTTTTTGAGCCCTAAAAAGCCCACAGATGGGAAATCTCAAATAATATAGCTAGTTTGGAGCAGAAGCCAACAATGTCCAGGAACTGAGGGTTTGGTGAGTTCCTTTATGTGACCATACATTATGCATACCACCTTTGATTGCAAAATTCCAAACAATCCCTCTTGCTGCTGTCTAGTCTCATTAGGAGTTTGTTAGCCTAGATATGGATGGAATAGCTAGCCTAGGTCCAGTTATACAGTTCTCAGCTCTATAAGTGGCCCTCAAGTTACAATCATTCATTTAATGACCATTGAAGGTTACAACAGCACTGAAAAATGTGACTTAAAATGTGTCCTCTTTTACCACCATTATAGCATCCCTGGGGTCATGTGATCAACATTTGGGCATTTGGCATCTGGCATATTTAGAACAGTTGAAGAGTTCTGGGATCATATGATCTCCGCTTGTGACCTCTTCAGCTAACTTCTGACAAGCAAAGTCAGTAGGGGAAAGTAGATTCACCATGTCATTTATTTAACAGCTGCAGTGATCCATATAATACCCACGGCAAATAATGTCATAAAATTAGGTGTGACTTACTTTTCAACCACCTTGCTTGACAATATTCCAACTGAAGTAATAAGTCAAGGATTACATATATTATGTTTTTCCTAGTTTATTTACATATCCTGCCTTTATTATTTTTACAAATGACTCAAGTTGGTGAACATATCAAACACACCTTCCTTGTCTTATTTTCCCCACAACAAGCCTATGAGGTGAATTGGGCTGAGAGAAAGTAGTTGGCCTAAAGACATCCAGCTTTTCTTGCCTGGTTCCTTAACCACTAGACCAAATTGGCAAACATATATAGTCCATATACTTGACCTATACTCCAAGATACCAAGAGTAACAATATACTACTTATTTGTTTTGATAGACAATGAACCAGGGGAAGGAGAGTGGGGGAGACCCCTTGAGAGCAGGATTTTGATGGCTGGAGTTGAAGGAAGAAGCATTCTATTTTATTTAAAAGATGGCCTTCCTGCTATTTGCCAGACAGAGGAATTAGGTAAAGTGTCTCTGCTTTGATGTGGATTAATTACCTCTGCTATGTTTTTCCAGATGGCTCAGTTTGGCTCAGTTAGGGAATAGTCAATCAAAGTGCCAGATCTAAGTGTTCCTCCCCCCCCCCCATTATATTCTTTACTTCTATCATCCTAAATCCAGTTCTTTCTTAACACTATTAAAGCAGCTGAAATTATCCATTTCTGTTCCTATTTGGCCCCTTAGGAACTGTTTACTTAACAATATTTGTATGCTATCCCCAAAATAAACTTCACTATGTGACAATAAAACATACTAAAACAACAGACTTAAACCTTTTGAAAACATAATAAATAGGGCCAAAGAAAATAAAATCTATTTCAGCCGTAATATTTAAACACCATTTTTTTAAATGGTCATACTGCAGAAATTAATTTAAAGCCCTGGGTGAACAAAAAGGTTTTTAATGTTCCAAAGCCACAAAGATGTCCTTCCTAGGAAAGGCAATGGCAGATGATTATTTATCTTATATCTTAATGGTTACTTATCTTACTAAGTTGATGGACCACCTTACTTCCAGGGGGTTACTTATCTTACTTACTCCAAGCAAAGTATCTGAAAATCTGGTTAGGTCTCTATGAGTGGTTATGAGAGAAGGTGGTTGTTTCCTAACTATAAGATTTCAAAGATTAACCCACATTTTAAAGTAGATCTGCAGTCTGGTCATCTCCTGAATTAATGTTGTTGAATTAGAAACTACTACTTCTTGGTAAGGGGTGCAATAGCTCCATAGTTAAAGACGCTGAGCTTGTCAGCTGGAAAGCTAACAGCTGGGGTTCAAGATCCAAGCCCTGTGAAATAATAATAATAATAAGAATCATCATAATAATAATACTGACTACTTCATTGTCATTGCACGTGTATACACAGTATACCCATAC
>JANHZT010005773.1:192214-225938 GCA_032468215.1 Stegonotus admiraltiensis | reverse complement strand
ATAGATATAGATATAGATATAGATATAGATATACATATACATATACATATACATATACATATACATATACATATACATATACATATACATATACATCCAAGTTTGCTTCTTTTTTTAGTATAGTTTTCAGTATAGTTTTTAAAAAGGTCTTTCCCTATCAATTTTATACTTCTAGGGGTTCTTTCTTCAGTAAAAAAGCAATTAAAAAACTTTAAGTTTCTTAGTCACAGTGCTTATGTTGGGCAATGTAAACTGAATGAATAACTGGAGCTAGCAAGTAATCTTAACCTTATTCAAGACTTTCTCTCTCTCTTTTTCAAATAAAAAAGAAGTAAGGGATTTCCTACACATCTCAATGATCCCTACCTCACCCAGAAGCATCAAGATTTTAAAATGACATTCAAAGCAGACTCATACACTGTTTGGTGACCCAACCTGGGAAATAAGGATACCCTTTCCATCCCAGAGAGACATAGGATTTTTCTTCCTTCTCAAACATAATCGGTGTAACTCCAGTATTTTTTTTTGTTCCATAAAGATCTTTAAATTAGGGCAATCTTTTTTTCTACATTACAAAATACTAGATCAGATTCATAATGAAGGTGTGACCTTTTTATTGACTGATCAAAGACCCCAGAATTCCAAGTTATTTTGGTACCTTTTGCTGTTCCTTAGATGCAAATAGATTGTACTATTTCAGGCAGGATAGAATAATCAAGGTTGTAGATTAAGATCAAAGTTGTAGCATAACTAAATAGGTGAAATGTTGATGGTTTTATATTCCAAGGACCAAGATCCCCAACTTTTAAAACCTTATTGGTGTAATGGCTTTGCTTGAATGGTATTGTGCCTACTTTGCCCTCAATAACCCAATAAATTGATACATCTCTGGGAAGGGAACCATCCAGCATATATAGATATTGGAGAAGAAGCAGTTTCTCTTAACTGCTACTCTACTTTAGGAAAGATATCATAATTTTAGGCATTTATGAAGTACTATATAACAAATTGGTTTCCCAATAGATACGTGGCATATTAAATCCCAAAATCTCTTTGCCTTGCTATTATGTCATAAGTTTGAATAGCATTTTATCATATAGTGCCATTCTGAGTTCAGTTTGCTTAAATTATGGTCCTGTATCAGGTGCCAATTGGTAAAACAATGGAGGAATTTACTTTGACATTATTGTTCACCTTTAAAAAAAATTGCTTTCACTTTCATTGTTGATTCCTCAAATTTATCCATGTTCCAAAATGGAACATAAAAAGGAGAAATTTCAAGAGTTTCTCCATTTTCTACTTTCAAGCGCCAGTGAGTGATGTAGATGAAAATGTTATTAGATGATGTCATGAAACCTTCTAATGATTCCATTTCGTTCACCACTATCACCTTAACACAGCTCCTTGACCCTCCTGAATGTGGTAATGGATTTGTTGAAGCAGGAGAAGAATGTGACTGTGGGTCCTTTGCGGTAAGCAACAACTGGGGCTAAAAAAAGGTGCCATCTGATTAAAAATAATATTACTAGCATGTGATCGGAATGCTATTGCCAGTCTTTGACTTCTGAATTCTGTTTTATGCATGCTGAAGAATATCTGTTATTTTATCAGAGACTGGAGTAGTTCCGAATCAGAACCCCAACAGCGCTCTTATCAAAGGACAAATTTCTTTTTCTTCAGAATGTTTTTTCAGCTCCATAAATGTTGGGATAATCCTGTCATTAATGCTGGATAAGATCAACCAGCATCTTTTTGTTCTGCTTTGGTGTTGTTCAAAATCCACAAAAACAAATATCGTCTGTTCGTGAGATATGTGTCCCCCCAAAAAAATGTTAGTAAAAATTAGCAACAGACATTATGGAAATTGATGTTATAAACAATATGGTTATCTCAACTGGTAAAAGGAAAAAAGAGCTTTTTTGAGAATTGATTACATCTGCATAATTTGTAAAATAAAGGAACATACGTTAGGAAAACTTGCATATTCAAGTTCTCATACTGGAAACTTCATATTCCTACTGCATTCAAATGACAAGTGGTGGTGAGTTTAAAAATAAAACCTAAATATCTAAAACAATGTTAATTAAGATCTTAAAAAAAATCTGAAGCTGTACTTTTTTTGTTCCAACTTTGACCTAAAATCCCAAGCAATATTAAATATATTGTTTTTCTTTTCTCAAAGGAGTGTTCCAAAAGTGGGGGAAACTGCTGCAAGAAATGTACCCTTACTCATGATGCCATGTGCAGTGATGGGTTGTGTTGTCGAGAGTGCAAGGTAAACAAGTTGGAAAGGGACGTCTGTCATTCGATTCTGTGCCCATCTCTCACCGGTTTTAAGCAAAGCTATCTTTCTTGGGAGTTACACTGCAGGGCATCATCTGCTTGAATGTCAATACTGCCTATAGAAAACAAATTGTAGTCAGGCCAAGCCGCAATTGGGTACTAGGTGTCAGGTCACATATTTTGAGGTGGCTCAGATATGCATGGTTTTTTACAAAATATTTCTGAACAGCTCAGAGCATTATAGTTTGCATAAATCGTGGGATTGAAGGGGTGAATGGAGTTCAGCAGTCTCCCCCTTGAGCAAATCTTCACCTGCTTAATTCCTGCAGCTTCACAGTGTCAGGTATTCCCAACTCATGGATAGATCCCTGTGAATGTATGTCTGTGAACGTTTAATATTTACAGGACAGATCTGTGGATGGATTTGGTAAAATGCTGAGGCATGCTTTCTTTTCTCTTGTTGCAAGGAAGGGGATGAGGAAACTAGGATTATATAGAGCAGTAAGCCCTGTTGCTCCTTGCATGGTGCTAGAGATAATTTGGTTCTCCTCTTTTCCTGCACTGAGAGTGGAAAAAAATGAGAAAGTTAGAGAAAGACCTCACCATACACGTTCTTTGTTTTGTTCTTCCCTTGCCAGCTTAATATTAAAGTCCACTTTTATTTTTTTCCCATTTTCTCCCATGAAGTATGAGCCACGGGGTGTAACTTGTCGAGAAGCTGTGAATGAATGTGATGTCCCAGAAACTTGTACTGGGGACTCCAGTCAGGTGAGTTGAGGGAATTATAAGGAATATGATTTTACGAGTAGATGGGGGTGGGGTGGGGGATAGCACTGTAACCTACTAGTCAAAGCATCCATGTGGCTTCTCTGCACAACAACCGATGCAGGTTGTCTTTATTATTGAAAAGTTCATCCAGAATTTTAATTTCTAAAAAAGAGATGTTGTGAATAAAATTGGCTTGAAAGCATATTCCTTTAAAATGGATCCTTACCTTTTCTAGCGTTCCTAACTTGATGTCTTAAATATGTGCCATGTTGACTGAGGATTATAGAATGTTAGCTAGTACATCTGGAGTGTACTAGGTTGGGGAAAAGAGCCTTTTACCAGTTTTCTGAGTTGTATTTATCTATATTTTGTCCTTCCTGATATAATTCTCTTTTTCTCTCTCCGTAGTGTCCACCTAATGTACACAAGCAGGATGGCTACTTTTGTGAGAATGAACAGGTATAGTTGGTATCTCAGTTTCATAACTAGATTTCCTGGAACTGCAGGAAATGTGGGGGGAAAGGTTAATTGCATTTGAACCCATCTGTCAATCCCAGTAAAAGGAGTATCCTTGGAAAATTCTAATTAAATCAGATTGAACAAGGAGCAAATTTCTCAATGCTTATTTAAACAAACAAACAAACAAACAAACAAACAAAGGTTAATGTGGAGTTGTAAAGCCAGATCTGGATTCTCAAATCCCATAAACTGGGTATTACACTTCTCTGTAAAACATGCAAACTGAGAGGTTCTAGCATGAGCCTCTAACAAGTCCCATTTTTTGTTCTGTAGGGCCGGTGTTATGGAGGCCGTTGTAAAACCAGGGATCGCCAGTGCAATGCATTGTGGGGGCGAGGTAAGTAGCTATTCACTCTTAGAAAAGAAGCATCATCACTAATGATTGCAAAATCTAAATAGCCAGTATGCCATAAAGTTTTTTTTAATCTCTTTGCTGCCATCTAGTGGTAATGCAAGCCTTTGTAGCTGTAAAATATAATGGCACTTGAATATTTGAATGACATCCATACTGGAGATGGAATTGTCCTCAGGTTAGGGAAAACATATTAATTCTATTGTTACTTAATTGTGGTACAGTTTGATTCTCCTCTTCTATATATATAGCAGTTTGCTAAGCAGACTGCTTGAACTCTGTTCAGGAGGTTTTTTGGTAGCAGTTTTCTCTGGAGATAGTTAATTGCTTGAATCAGTGAGGGGAACAGGAGATGCCCCTATAACTATTTCTAGAGCCGATTGTAATCACCCATTACTAGCAAATCACTTACCAGCAAACACCAGCATTTTGTTTGTTTTTCCATCACTGTTTGCAAACAGCACAAACTATTTAGGTGGGTTTGGATGAAAAAAAATCCGTTGTCTTTCAAACTCCTCCAGACCTAGTTTTCAGTAATGCCAGGCAATTTCATTTTGAATAGTTATGCTTGGCTTTTGTTCTTTCTTGCGTTCATCTTCTGATTTTTCCAGTGCCAAATGAAGAAGCCAGAGGCATGAACTTTGCACTATTTCAAGGAATTAGAAAATCATAGTGTGGGAAGGGCCATTTAGACCAACTCCTTACTCAGGGCAGGAATTCAAATTAAGACATCTCTACCAGATGGCTCACTTTCAGACGAGCAGATGGAATGAATGGGAACTCTCTGGATAATTGGCTTCATTATCAAGCTACTTCTTACTGTTAAGTTTTTTCCCCTAACGTTTAATCAGCATCTGGTTTTCCATGACTTTAATTCATTATTTCATGTCCTGCATTCTGAAAGAACAGAGGACAAGTGTTCACCTTCTGCTGACATACTTTCAAATATTTGAAAGGAGATATCTTATGCTGTCCTACCTCCACTTCTCAAGGTTAAGCATGTATAGTTCCTTCAATTTCACGTCATAGGAGTTAATTTTAGTCTTCTTTTAATCCTCTTTGTGCTTTTATGAACCTGTTTCTGTTTATCTGAAGCCTTCTTAAAGTGTGGTATCCAGAATTGAACATAATATTTAAACATTGAAGTTTGACCAATGTTGCAGAATGAAGTGGAGCTTTGATTGCTATTACTTGGAAACTATATTTTAATAAATGCAACCTAAAACTGCGTTTACTTTTCCTTTTTTGTGGGCTGCACTAACATTATGCTGCATATTCATATTTGATTACAATCAATTATCACTCCAGTATATACTAATATCAAGCAGGTATCCAACATTCTATAATTATGCTTCCTAACTTAAAGAAGTTATGTTTCCTAACTCAATATGCATTAAGTTTCATATTCTTATTTTTAGCCATTTCTTTAAACTATCAAGATTATTTTGAATTTTATTTCTGTGTTTTAGGGCATTATTTCCCAATTTTATGCAAATTTGATCAGCATCTCTTCACCCCTTGATAAATAAAAATATAATACAGGGCCCAAGACTGGTCTTGCAACATATGTCTTTCTATTTTTTGAGGTATCATTGATGAGCACTCTTCGAGCAATCTATGTACTTAATCACCATGTCATCCATACGGTGATTTACTAGTTTGTTAATTAAATGTAGTACTTTGTCAAGTACTTTGTTGAAATAAATGTAAATTAACTCTGCAGTATTCCCAAAACCACTTACGAATTTACCCAATAAAAGTGAGATTTATCTGGCAAGAAAAAATAAGTAATTATCACACTGTTTTGAAAGTGCTCACAGATTCATTATTTTATTCTCTGCTTTAAACTCTCCTATATTAGTGTCAGAATGACTTCTTATGTAATCCTTTCCCTCCTTCTTGAAGGAAGCAAAACATGTTCTTTTCCAGCCATATGGCACTTCACCTGTTCTCCAAGATCTCTCAAAGATAATGGATTGGCCAGACCTTCAGTAAGTTCCTTTAATATCCTAGGATGCAATCCATCTGGTCTGGAGACTTGATGCAAAGTAACAAATAATGCCAGACTGTGCTTTCATCAGTCTCCTGCCTCTTCATTCTGCTCTTCACAATTTTCTGGGTCAAAATATACCTTCTTGCTGGAGAAGATGGAGACAAATGAGCATCTGGTCTGTTGATTCTTTTTTCTTATCATGGCTAAAGAAACATATTTTTTTTTGTTCTCAGACTTCGTCATTCACCTCAGCATGTTCTGAGTTTTAGCTTTCCTAACCCACTTTCTTGAGTTCCAGACCGCTAGAATTGTTTGCAGTTGTGCATTGAGTACATCCTTTTTTAAGGAACATCTGTTCATTTTGTGCTTCTTTTCCCATTAATTTCTCTTTCGGTGGAATTCTACTTATAATTTATTTGAGTGTATTAAAATCTATTTTGTTCTTCTGCACCTGGTGTTTACAGGAAAAGAAGGATACTGACTTTCCAATTGCCTAGACCAGAATAGCCCTGGAGGACAGTGTCCATGGATGGGGATTTTGTGTGTTTGTGCATGTGTGCATGTGTTGTATGTGCATATTCCTGAAGCTTGACTGATTCCACACATTAAAGATCACCTGGCTGTGCCCATAAGAGAATGGTCAGTGAAGTATGTCATTTGTATATGTGGCCAAAAAAAAAAGTATTAGGATATGATGGAAAGCATAGCTTAAATATCAGAAGATTGAATGTTGCCTGGAATAGGAACTAGGGATTGACCAGACCTTCAGTAAGTTCCTTTAAGGAAGATTGAATGTTGCCTGGAATAGGGGCTGGGAATCAAATGAAGACCATGCCATGATTACAAAGTAATAACAAGAGTTGTCAGAGCTTATTTGTATTGCAGTTGCATAAAAGGAAAAAGGCCCTAAATCTTCCCTACTGCTTAATGAATCTTATGGAAGTAATTCAGTAGTAAAAAAAATTAAAGAAAAAATCCATAACCATGCCACAGCTGTAGATATAATGCTAATGGACTAAATTTGAAGCTAACAATTTGGGTCCCTCAATTTGGCTACTAATTGAAATTGGCACTGCTATGCACTGTTGCTTTATTCTAAATTAACACAGAAATTCCCAATTGAACTGTAATCTTGCAAGATCCTAGCCCTGTTCTTTGCCTGTGCCAGAGATACTCACCATTATTCACTTCGCTTATTTCAACTTCTGCCAACCATTTTAACTACAAACAGAAATTAAATTCAACAGCCAAGAAGACAAATGAATCTGATCATTTGTGTATTTACCACATTTAACATCATGTACATATGTTGTGCTTTATAGAAAACGGTAATTTCTATTCCAGCAGTAATCTAATTTAATTTAATTTAAAACACCCATGCATATACAGGGAAAGGACTGGAGAAGGCAGGGGAAGACTAGGCTATTATTTCAGTGACATCAACTTTGTCTTGATAAGGCTTCTTCCAGAACCCAATAACTTCCACATGAGTTGGATACCAATTCCTACCATTTATCAAGAGAGGACAGGAACTAGTTTTAATTTACAGTATCTGGAGATCTCAGATTATGACAGATTGAATAAAATATAGCAGCTAGAGATTCTGGAAATGTTGAAGATGGATTTAAACAGAAGAGGGTATGTACCATGAACAGCAGAAGAGAAGAACAGGAAGAAAACAATGGGGGAGAAAAAGAGACAAAACAAAAGCCACCCATATCAGTGCCAATCCTTAAGGATCACTGGATAATCTGCCTTCTTATCCACCCGAATTGGCTCATGACTCCAGACAATCCAGCCTCCTCTTCTGGCGGTTGCTAAGATGATGTCTTCATATGCAAATGAGAAGAGAAGGATAGGAACTTGATTTGGCACCATAGAAGTATTATTTGTCCATTATTTACTGAAGCAATTTTTACTCATTCCTTCAAACTGAAAAGACTTGGTGAGGTTTGAAGCTCAATAAAAAGCAAAATATTTTCATCTTGGATAGCAAAATGAACCTTATAAATAATTCCAACTAAGGAATCTGGCCTTTCAATTCTGAAAGTTTAACCCTCAAATGTTAACACAAAGCCCCATATATCAGGTTTTCACATGTCATAGCTTGGCATTGTTTGCACATTTCCCTTTTTAAGGATAGAAATCTTTTACTTGAAAATAGTGTTTTTAAAATCTTAAGCAGTTTTGGAGTTGGCCAAACCTTATACATCAAAAGCTAGGTCAGTAGAAGACTTCCAGATGTATAGTAAAGAAATTATTTAATTAACTGAGTTTCTTCCTAAGCTTCTCCATGCACCGGCATCACTGCTGACCTAGTGATAGAATTTATTCTCTTCATTGTCGTATATAGAATATTCTTCCATATTCAATATGTGAAATCCATGGTTATTATGCTCTTTGGCTTGCCCTTATTCTCTTTCTCACTTTTCTTCCTGAAAAATCAAGCTTCAGCTGAAAGATTTTGCTACGAGAAGCTCAATGTTGAAGGCACTGAGCGTGGGAACTGTGGGCATGAGGGGAACCGCTGGGTGCCCTGTATCAAGCAGTGAGTAATATGAGATTTCTCCTTTTTCCATAATATCCTTTCCCATAGTGTGCTGAATCAAACCACACAGAGGGAAATCACTAGAATGCCACAACCAGTAAATTGAGGCGAAGCCAGTCCTTTTAAAAGTATGTTATGTTCTTCTCCTCCCATTCCAATTAGGGATGTGTTGTGTGGATATCTTCTCTGTGCCAATGCGACAGGATCTCCACGTATTGGTGAACTACTAGGCGAGATCACAACAATGACATTCTATCACCAGAAGAGATACATTGATTGCCGGTAAGTCTTGCGTTCTAAGACCCACCTTCTTTATTCATGCCAACTTGCTAGAGAATTGGAGAGATGAAAATAGGAATGTTCTGGGCTGCAGATTGATCCCCTCCCACCATAGAATAAGTTTCCAAATAATTTTGGGGAATGTCTGCCTGCCAGCCACAGTCCTGAAGGCACAGAATCACAGATTCCTTAGGAATGTAATGTAATGCAATATAATGAAGGGGGCTATGGAAAAAAAAGTGCCTATTGTGCTTTCTTCCTCAAACTTTTCACCATTGTCGTCATGAACAAAGAGGTTTTAAAGGGCATTGAAATATTATTTCATTCAATGGAGTTTTTTCCCCCCCACACAGGGGTGGCCATGTGCAACTGGTGGATGGCACAGATCTGAGCTACGTAGAAGACGGGACACCCTGTGGGCCCAACATGTTGTGTCTTGATCACAAATGCCTTCCTGTCTCTGCCTTTAACTTCAGTATCTGTCCAGGCAGCTGGGGTGGCCAGATCTGCTTTGACCATGGGGTAAAAAATATAAATAAAAAAGTTGTGTTTTCTGTTTCCATTACATAATAATGCAAAATAGGGAAAGAAATGTATCATTTAGCAACTATCTTGCCAAGTATGAGCTATATAAATGCCAATATTGTGCCATCTGCACTTTTTTCGTGGCTTTCTTGTGGATTAAATATTAAAGATAACACAGGAACATTCAAAATAGGAGCATGTCTATCTTAAATATTCCTGAAGTGTATTTATTTATTATATTTGTTAGCCCCCCCCCCATCTTTTCACAAGTTGGCAAGTAATGATGGGTCATAGAAAAAACTGATTATGATTTAATAATTACATGTAGTGAACATGGCCTACCTACATTATGGGATGCCAACAAAAATGATTATTGCATTGAGAAACAGACATTCTTCAACATTATTAAATAATATAGAATTATTTTTGGTGTATTGTGGGAATTTCTACTTTTCTCTTGAAAGCCTCATTGTTGTCAATTCATTGTGTAATGGTGCCCACTGAAGAAAGAAATGTAGCTCAAGTGAACGCATACAAGTTTCTGGAAAAAGATCACTGGAATGGGTTTGAGGAGCCCCGCAAAAAGCATCTTGCTTAATTACAGGTCTGCAGCAATGAGGGCCAGTGCATCTGTTATTCAGACTGGACAGGAAAAGACTGCAGTGTCTATGATCCTATCCCAGACCCTAAGCCTACTGGGGAAACAGAAAAATACAAGGGTAAGTTGTGGGAGGCCCAGAACACTTTGCAGACAGCCAGAACACTTAATTAATTAATTAATTAATTAATTAATTAAGCAATCAAAAACGTTTCTTGCAGAAATCTTATTCTGTCTGAAAGCCCTTCAGGCATTTTCCATTTTGGATCAACTCCTGCATGCCTTTTATCTGTCTTGGTATTTCCTAATTTTTCTGAGAAAGGGAATAAGGAATTTCCTGGAGAAACTTGCAATATATATATTGCAAGATGAGTGATGTGGCAATCTACTGTTCGAATAGCCTTCTTTTCTCCCTTGTTCTTTACTTCTTGGAAACTCTTCTAATGTTCTCCTGTTCCTATTTTCCTATTTAAAAACAATCCCTTTTTCTGATTTCCAGAAGTTTTGTACTATACATTCTTATTGTAATTATTAAAACATTCCTGTTGCACAGCTAGGTTCTGCCCATTGTGCTGCATATCAAGAACACATATAATTGTAACACAGGTCATTTTTGTCTCCTCTTTCTCCACAGGTCCCAGTGGTACTAACATCATTATTGGCTCCATTGCTGGAGCCATCTTGGTGGCTGCTATTGTTCTTGGTGGCACCGGATGGGGATTTAAGTAAGCAGCGTCAACATGCACATATTGTGCTTCTCAAATCGCTGTGCCCGTGGGCTAGATTGCCTTGAGGACTTCCTCTCTGTTGCATGTATTCCAGGTGCCTTTTGCAGTGGCACTTATTTGGGGAAAGGGGAATTGAGTCCAGGTATGGCCCATCCATCCCCAACTTGGTTTTGGGCTGAAGGGGAGAATCCTCTTCAGGGTGGAGTCATATGAGTATTCCACAGGTAATCCTTGACTTACAATTGTTCACTTAATGACCATTTGAAGTTACAGTGGGCTTTCCCAGAGCTACGTAAGACCCATTTTAAAGTTACAAAGCCACACTCATCCTCATGGTCATGTGATTGCAGTTTTGAGTGCACGATAACTGGTTCACCTTTTTAATTGTTGGGACTATCCTGCAATCACATGACCATGATTTCTGACTTTTTTTTTTTGCTGATTTCTGGCATTTATTTCTGGTTTCCAGCAAAAAAAGTGCCAGTAGAGGAAAATGGATTTGTTTAGTGACAGCCACATTTGCTTAATGACTGCAGTGTTCTCTGAATGACCAATACAAACAGAGTAGAAAAAAATCAGAGCTAGTCATATAATGCCTTGAGTTGGTAATGCAATGACTGGCTGAAATTCCAGGCTCAATTATAATCGTAAGTCAAGGACTAGCTGACCTAAAGGTGTCATGCAACAAAAACAGTATTTGCAAGCTTGTTTATATGATGCAAAACCTTCTTATGATAGTACAGCAAAAGCATGGATATTCTTGAGCTAGCTATGTCGGACTACATGCCTGGACTGGAAACAGGGAGCAGGCTTGGATGATGGATTTAGTCTTTGCTGCATTTTAAGTTGAAGTTGGTATTAAGAATCACTGGAAGGCACCATCAGTGGATAGAGAGTGATGACAAAGAAAGGTGTATGCAAATAAGATGTTGGTCAATGGTATGAATCCATTTCAGCAAAATAAGGATTGGCTGCTATAGGAAAATGTGACAAGTTGAGCTATAGGTCTGAAAAAGGTAAAGAGAGACAGAAGGTGTGCAGTATTATGGAGACACAAACTAATATTTAGTTGTATTTCCAGGCATGTATGATGCTTGATAGACAGACCAAAGCCACCCTCTTGTGGTGAGAGTTCATATTTGACATATCTGAGGATAGAAGTGGGGAAAATACAAAAATGGTTTTTGCTTAAATGTGATAAATTTTAGTTATTATCACAACATGTTATATTGGAATAAAAAGTTCAGAAGTGTGTTATGTTAAAATTACATTGTAGTGTTTTTCCACTAATAAAAATAATATATGGTAAGTTTTAGGATACTTCCTAGTGGCAATAGAGAGAGCAACAGTAAACTGAACTGGAAGAATTTCCTAGTGATCTACTTGCAAGGATTGGCTAGTATTGTTGTAATTTTGTCATACAATTTGTTCTCCTCTTAAGATGCTAGCTTGCTGGTCTCACAACAGTTAAAGCAAGATTTCTCTTTCTTCTCATCTTGAATATAATAAGAGAAGTATTAACTGGAAGGGGACTACAAAGTGTTCTCGTTACTTTCCCCGCCCCCACCAGTTTCCTAGATATTAATGCTGCTGGTTTATGAAAGTTCAGCCAGAACCTTTTCTATTCTTGTCATATGTATAATTGGTTTTTTGTTTGCCTTGGGTAAAAGTGCCATTTGGTTTTTAGTTCATCAAGTTGGGTTAATACTGTTGGCATAGTGAGGGGAATAACTATTTGGCAGGAGAAACTATTCAGATTGGGAAAGAGAATCAGGGCTGAGACAGAAATGGAGGGACCTGCAGATCGATTGGGGGTAGCTGTTGTTCCTCTCTGATCCACACCAGGCTTCCTGTTATGTTTTGCATGGATTGACACTTGCATGAATGAAGGAGTGCTTGACCTGGGATTGCATGAATCAGATACTGATGTTGATGGGGACATTGGCATGGAGGTGGAGTGGGGAACAACAGTCCTTAAATATCTATTCCATCCCCCAAAGCAGCTTTGTAAAATCCAGTCTTAAATTACACTTCCACTATTCTCAGCTTATTGGTAGGAGATGCTATGAGTGTCATCCAATATATCAATATATATTAATGTATAAGAAGTGGGAGAAGCTGCTTTGGGTACTCTGCTCTTAACAAAAGCTTGAGGTACATCCTATAAAGTTAACTGTATCCCACTTGGACCCCCCACCCAAGATCTCTTGCTTTCCTGCAGGGTTTATTGCTAGTATGACATGTTGTATGGGTTGGTCTGTTTGCACTATTGCACTTAGGGGTGAGAGAATATAAATTCCACAGCACCACTGTTTGGGAGGCTGGAAGGAAGGAGATGTTTGAGGAATGAAGATGAGGAAAGCACCTTCAATTTGTAGCAAAGATAGAATAATCACTTTGGTTTCTTAGGTCTGTAACAATTCTGGAATCACAAACAACTTTTCTTGCTTCCCCAATCACATGAGCCCCAGGCATTTGGAATGTTGTTTCAGTTGCAAAATTTGAGTTATTTCGTCATTGGTTTATTTTTACCATCTGTTGGGAAAGGTGATACAAGGATCGAAAAAAGTAGCAGAGGGAACTTAATGGAAGGATAAGGAAAATGGAGGACCTCTGCCCTGCAGAAAATCCCTTTTCCATGGCAGCTTCTTCTACATTCCCTCTAGTTCTACGTGTGGTATTCTTGGTGTTCAATTACAAGTAAACTTTCTTTAATACAAGCAAACAACATTGACATGTAGTGTTTCCAGAAGAAATGCAGGCTAACACAGACTAGGAACGTGAGGCCCACTTGCCTTGGAGAATATGCTGCAGGGGAGAGTGAAATGAAGGTGCTCTTCTTTGCGATATTTCCAGCCTCCCTTTAAGTTCTGACAGGAGCTACATGATCTAATGGAGTTCTCCAAGAATGATGGTAATTGGATCTCTGCGCAAAAGTTTTCCTGGATGGTAAGAAGAAATTGCATGTTAGGTTAGTTTGCATTACCAACCATAGCATGTGGCACGAAGACTGGAAGCAGTCAGGCCAAGATGTACAGCTGAAGTTATCTGCTAACCCCTGCTCCCCTTCTCTCTTTCCTTTTCTCTCTTCGGCTTGCAAAGGAACATTCGCAGAGGAAGGTACGACCCAGCTCAGCAGAGCATGTAGCAGCTTCCCTGAGCACATCTCTCCATCACCTACCGCCTCCATCCCATCCTCCTCATCGCCTTCTCCCCACTCTTGCTGCTTGCAATGATCATTGGTGCAGAAGGGCCAGAGCTGTCATGGAGGCCTGTCTCGGCAGAAAGAATTTTGTCTGTCCTTGCATCCATCAGCCTCATTCTCCACTTCTTCAGTTGCTATTGTGAGGGGATGTCTAGTGAATAAGTAAATGGTCACAGGTGTTCTATCCAGGCATCTAATGAACCCCTGGTTCTGCTCACTGGATGACAGGGATGGGGATTGATCTTTCCCCAGTTTACGGCCCAAGTAACAATCCTTTATATCATGTTATGATAAAGTGAACACGGTATTTTACTATATCATTTTCACGGTGGGATTTTCCGCAAATGGAAACAGTTTGCAGTGAACTGTGTTGATTTTGAAATACAAAAGATTCCACACATCTCTGCAAGGACCTCTCCACCTATACATGTATACAATATAATATACACTTATATTGCCAAGGAGAGGGTGTGTTTTAATTGGGCCCACACCCATTCTATTATAGAAGAGGATAGGTATGGTGCTGAATAATAAAGCATCAAACTATATTATAAAACAGCCTTCTAAAGCCTGAAGACTTTTAATTTTAACTCTTAGATTTCCCAGCCAGCTGTGGAATCTATAGTTCAAAGACATCAGGAGTTTGCCATGTTGGGGAATTGTTGCAGTCCTGAGGTATAACTAATACTCTCAGGAATCTGAAAGGAGATATATTTGAATGTATCTGCTTCTAAGTTGAAATGGATGTACAAGGCCCGGTGTAACAGTTGAACCTTCCTGGAGTGCATACGTAGACTCACAAATGTTTACTTACATTGCCTGTGTTCTTTAAAGTTCCAAAATATATGTTTATATGGTGGTATTTAGAAATTAGGGGCTCCCCACCACCAATGAAGCACATGCTGCTCATTTGCAATTTTGAAAGGAAAAGTGGCCAGTAGGGAAAGAATTAAACTGCATAATTCTATGATTACAAAAATAATAACAATAATAATCCTTTTGCATAGATTTAGTCTGAATAATGTAGAATAGAAAAGGCCCATTTAATGACACTAATAGGTTTGGGCTACTTTGTTTTGGTTTATGTACATTCACTGGCTGCAGTTCACTCAATGGGATCTTCATGAGGTGGGGACCAAAATATTTATATTGTTCATGTGGAAACAGAGCATATAAAAGCCTACTTCAAAGTAGAGAACAGCATCATTCGAATCATCAGAAGATTGACGAGAACCATTCTGATGTGTTTACATGTAGGGTGATTATATCTTTATCATTCTAATTAATAAGTGAAGATCTTGTATCTTGCCTTAGAAAGATTCCTCTTTCTGATGTTCAGGGCCTTATTCAAAACTTGGGGAAGATAGTCTGCCCCAGTATATGCTATATGACATACACCCGTGCTTTTCTGCTGCTCTCTGTGTATTATGCATTACTTTCTTGAATGTGATTTGGTTGCTTGCTTGCTTGGCATTTGTTCCCATTTCATGGTGTTAAACTTCCTTGAAAGTTTAAAAGAGCCAGAGTATTGGGGATGCAAAAGAGATTATCATCTACATTTAATTGCTTTAAACACTAGATACTTATATAATTATAAGGTTTGTATTACTGACATACTACCAAGTTAGGTTTCTGGAGGAGAAAACGTCCAAAAACCACTTCCTTTTCTATATTGGGATAATATGACTTCTGTTTCCATTGTTAGTCATGTACTGTATCATACAGTAAATAAGCGCCTTTCAGTATGAACTAAATCTTCGTAACATAATAAAAGTATTCATGTATTAACCATAATAAAAATATTCATGTATTAAAGGTAGATATTCCAAGGTTCATTTTAGAAAATAAATATATTTCTTTTTAAAGAAGAAAGGCAGATATTGATTTTTCCCAATATCTGCGTACAATATGTATTAAAAGGACACTGCCCTATGAAGTACAGAACCTAAGGCATTTAGATGTTTAAACAAATCCTTTTAACTTTATGTTGGAAAGGATTGAAAATTAATTATTCCTTTTATTTTTCATTACTTAACAAGTTTTCACTGTATAAGATACTTCATCTTCTCCCAAAGTATATTTCAATTGTTCATTCTATAATTGTACCAGTAACTCAAAATTCATTCTTCTGCCAGAAAATAATAAGATTCAATTTTAAAGAGATTTATGCTAATTATATTGGGAGATATGGAATCAATAAATAAAAATCTGAAACCAAGACTTGGATAATTTTGTATCAAGTATATTTAAATGTTAGCTTCAGAAAGTGCATTTTTAAAATAAGCCAATTCATCCCTAAATGTATCACCAGTGGTAACTGGCTTGTGGAACATCAGCTTAGTAATAAAATAATAATAATGAAAAATGTGATGACCATAAGCTGAGTTCTTTATATCCTGAGAAATATTTGTCTTTTTAAATCAAATTTGAGTTAGAATTTTTTTTGAATATTTCTATTTTATTTACAGTACACAGTAGCTTTTGTTAATAATTCTGTATAAACAGAGCAAGTAATTTGGTACAAATTTGGTTTGCTTTTTTCTGACAAAGCTGCAGTTAATCAGTGAAGGTTTTGATGTAACAGTGAGAAAGGCTAAGAAAAAAGAAAATTAAAATCACTGGTAAAACCAGTCAGGCACACCATCTGGCAAGGAAACCCCCCTCCCCTTTTAAATAATGCAAGGCCAAATTCCAGTGAAATGTTAAAATTTGATGGTGCGTGGAGTCAGAGACCCTAAGATCCAGGCGAGGGTGAAATGCAGCCTCTGTGGACCCTTGCCCTCGTTTAGCAATGGATATTCAACTCAAAGGATGTGAGAACAGGTTACTACCTGGTCCTCATTTTTTTAAAAATAAAGACTTAAGGTTCATGGGGTTTCCATTACATTTCTTTAATTTTGCAACTTTACAATTTCTAGAAAATTTTAGCAACCTGTTCTCTGCCTCGGTTGCTTGGTGGGCATGGCAATGGTGGGTATGGCCTACTTGGCCTGCTGCACCATGGCGGGGGGGGGGCTTTTCGTCCTCCCCAGGCTCCAGAGGCTTTCCTTGAGCCTCTTGGAGGGCGAAAAAGGCTTTCCCCGGTCTGCAGAGGCCCTCTGGAGGCCAGAAACAGACCTGTTTCCAGACTTTCAGAACTTCCGGGAGGCCTGTTTTTCACCCTCCCAGAGTCTCCACGCAGACCCTGTACTTACCTGCCATCCAAAACAGGCCACATGGAGACTCCTGGGAGGGGAGGGGCAGGGTGGGCAGGGCCAGCCAGTCCTTGCAATTACTGGTTTGGCGAACCCAGATGTAACATTAGCATCCAGTTTGTCCAAACTGGCTGAATCCAACCCCTGTGTCTGGCCTAAGATCTGTGGTAAGAAGAGGAATCATGTATGTTTTTTCAAAATATAAAATGGGCAGTGTCTATTTTGTTCCTACACTGGGAAAACAGTGGGTTAACTAACGCTCACCATATTGGTATTCATAATAAAAGACTGCTTTTATTGGGTTGGGCTGTTATGAAGCAGTGGCAGAGTTTTGAGGACAACAACAATTAAGCTTCTAATGATGCCATGCAACTGCTAGTAGTGTTTCAAAACACTATTTTTCATCATCTATAGCTGCACTTTTCTCCCCTGGAAACTTTAAGATAAATGGATTTCAATTTCCAGAATTCACCAGCCAACCATACTCTCTGGGGAACTCTGGGAGTTGAAGTCCACAAATGTTAAAGTCTTCAAGGCTAAAAAAACACTGATCTACAGCACCAATTCCAGGTTTTGCTTTGGTTTTAGTGAGCTCCCAAGAGAATGAGGAAAGGGGTATTCATCTGGCTCTTTTAACCAGACTAGGGAATCATCACAACAGCCCCATCCTCTCCCCTATCCTCCCCCACGCACCATCTTGCATTCCTCTTCATACTCTGACCTTAAACAACCCCCTTGCTTCTGTGTTACAGGTCTGGAGGGGCTTAGCCCCAAATCATAGCTTGATCTTTGTGCTTCTGGGTCAGTATTCTCACCATAGGGTGGAAAAGAAGGTAACAGCACCTTCTTCCTTTTCCTGGCCAGCAAATAACCAACACCCTAATCTACCAAGTCTTCCATTGGTTCCTGGATAGACAAGGGCAGGAATGAAGCCCTCCTTTGAAGGGGTACCACATTGCTCTTCTTCACTGTACGGAAAAAGATCTTCATGAAGGACCTCCTGCTCTTTTATATCTTGCCAGATGCACCTTTTCCTCTCCTTCCAACATGGTCTGGAAAAAAAAAGCATTTCTTCTACCTACTACTTCTTCATATGTGCCTCACTTTACTAATCCCATCAACGAATGTGCCATGTTGGAACCACCAAAATGCTACACGCAACTCAGGGGTATAACAACACTCTTCAGCTTCTGGAAGATGCCACTCAGAAGACATGCAAGCGTGTTCCTTCCCATGAAGTAGTTTGAGCAGAAGTGGATATTTGGGATATGTTTGGATTCTGCTAAAATTTTGCTATGATTTGTGAATTCATGGCTAATGCTTATAAAATTACTGGGAGTGAAGAAATGACATGTTTTCATCAATTAAATCCAAGCCCCTTACTTCCATATTTTTATTTCTAAAAGTTAGAGCTATAAGCCTTTCTGTCATGCTGACTGCACCAGCCTAAATGCAAGAGCACGCCATTCTTGATTTAAGGAAAAATAACAGAAACATGATGATAGTATGCTAAGGTAGTACTCTAAATAGACCAGACTTACTACCTTTGCCCTCTTCCCCCACTTCCAAAGGTTATATTTTCTGTTTTGAATGTGATGGCTAATGGTGCCACAGTGGCAAACCAGTGTTGGGAGTAGTGACAGCTCATAACAAAATGCAGCAAGTGGCTTCTTGGTCAGGGAGTGAGGGACGATCTAATATCACAAGTTTCATAAGTGTATCAGAGTCCTCCTGCCAAAAGTGAGAATGGACACTTTTGATTTATTTATGGTTGATCCATTCCATCTCACCCCCATTTTTTTTCTTTTGTTTTAAACATTTTCCCCCCATCAGGAAAATGATGCCAGCTTCTGAGTTCCAAAACTGGAATTAAACTTTCTTTCTGAAAGGGAATCCAATCCATGGATATTTTTTTTCTTTGCAGAGATTTGCAAAAGCCATTATATAAGCTACATGTTTTTTATGTATTAGGTACACAATATACCATCCTTAGAAGTGAAATGACCAGTCAACCAGAAGCCAATCATTCATAAAACTCTGATTTTAAAGGCTCCTCCTCTCCCCCCCGCATCCCTATTCTCTACCAGAAAATTTTTATATTCAAGGAAGCAGCTTTTACATTTATTTTCAGTCTTTCAGAACAGTTAGATGTATATGAGAACAAACTCCATGCTAAACCAAACAGATGAAATAATTCAAGAGAGTGGAATAAGAAGAAATGTTAATTGCAATGGCTAAATTTTTTTAAAAGGAGTAGGAAATTCTATCTCCCACACAATATGTACTTGGTCATTCTATTTAAGTGTTGCGTGTGATGAGATAAGATTTCTTTTAGTAAATTATCTTAGTAATGTTTCAATACAGTAAGGAAAATGGCTAGGAGGTCGCACCTCAATAGCACAGCAGGTTTTTGCTGGCAAGTATTTTGTTTTAAAAAGAGTTTGAGAACCAAGGAAACCCAGGTGGATTATAAGAATTTTGTTGCTCCTTTTTCCCTTAGTAGGAGAAAGCCCACCATACTCAATGGATGGTACATTTCATGGACCAGCTATTCAACATAAAACCAGTCCATCTCAGAAGGTGCCAAGTCTTTTTCAAGTAGATATTTTAAACCAAAAATTAGAAGTCCATTTTGGATCATAGTAGATCTCCTATACTAGCAGAGGACAGGATCAGATGATATTTCATATCTTGGGTCAAAAGTTTTTCTCCCTAAATGAAGGCTATCTCACCGTCACCATGGAAAGTTGCTAATATCCTTTTCAAAGATTCTTTTCCCAGGATAGGTTGCAGTAAAGTTCTCAGCAAGCAGATTCTACAGAGGGAAGAATTACGTATTCATTTAGCTATACACAATAAACTGGGATTAAACTCATATTGTTTCATTTCAGCTCTAAACAATAAGAATTACAAATCAAGAGAGCCCTGCTCAATTGTCACATCTATTTTGACCCTCAGCATTTCTTAAAACAACTATAGTTTGGATTCTGTCAGGACACCTCCCCTCCCCTCCATCCCGGGCACACTTCTACTTGGAATAGCTTCTAGAACAGGGGTTTCAAACACCTTCCCCCATTTTAGCTAAGGGGAAAAAAAGTGATACATTACGTGATGATGCGAGTTTGACACCCCTGTTCTAGAACTACACATTGCTGCTTTTTTGTGCCTTTTCAAAATGTTACATCTGAAGTAACTGTGTGGGGGGGGGGGGGGGGGGGGGGGGGGGGGGGGGGGGGCTCACTGATTCCCAAAGTATATCCATATAGATTTATTATGTGTTATATTCAGGCTGTTTTTGGAATGTTTAGTTTCAGGACAGACTGCCACAAGAGATAGTTACATATATTTGCCAGCAGCTCATTTTCCCAGCAAGTGTCATAAATTAAAAGGCCATTGGATTGATAGATAACTGTAGTTTAGAGCAATGTTTCCTGCCTGCTGAATGTACAGCTGCTGCTAGAGTAAATGCAGAGGTCACCCTGGTTTCTTCCCTGTGGCTTTTCCAGGTGTTGCAGCCTCTGTAGCATCTGGAAAAAGACAGCACTTTTCCTCAAGTTACCAACAGTTCTATAAGTTATAGGAGCAGAAAATTCCTGTTATATCTTATTCCCCTGTAACAAAAAAAATGCAAAGAACAAAATCATAGCCTCAAAGGATCCTCTAGAGTAAAATTAAAAAAGAAGCCAAAATATTGGTGCTAAAAAAATATATTTCTCAACCAGGCAATATTTAGAATGCAACATGTTGCTCTTAGTTTTAATGGGTCTTTGCTGATTGTTGCCACATACAACTGAAAATGTGTTTGGTTTCATGCAAAAGGACTTGAAAATGTGTTGGTTTGATGCTATGGTTGCATAGCTATTGACCCGGGGCACCAAAACAGTGAGTACCAACACTTTAGTTCCTTCTGTATCCTTCTGTATAAAAATGGAAATCTTTGCCTCAACAAGAATGGGACCACCAGTCAGTATGACCTACGGCAATATAGCTTTTAATCTACCCTATGCATAGGTGCTAGATGTTATTTCACCAGCTGGAGACCAATATCAGAATATTTAAAGACGGTCACTCCCAAAGAAAACTGTTCCAAACCTAACTGATGAAAGTAGATTGCTTGAGCAAGTGGCTGTTGATCAGCTTCTGTTAAAATTGCACGAAACTAATTTGGTCTGACCATTTCAATAGATCTCATACCTTTTTGGGGGTGGTTGGGGGGGAGACAGAAACTGCCTTGGTTGATCCATGGGATTACTTGCTCTGAGTAAGATGTAGGAGAATTGCAAGCCTTTTTCTTTTTCTTGAACCCCTGAATGGTTTTCAGTCCTATCAATAGTTTCTATGCTCTCTGATTTATGTTGGGAACTTATCAGTAGTGTTAATCAATGATGTCATCAATGTGAACTCTCAGATCCGGTTATCATATGGTCACAAACTTTACCAAATATGACATGTTATCTAATCCCATCATTTCTGCTCGGTAGCCCTAAATTTAAGATAACCCTCCACTTGATTGCATTGACCTTTGGTAACCTTAGGCCATGACTGTATTGCAAAACTATATTTTGAACCAAACTCTATTTTGACTCCTTTGGAAAGAAAGAAAGCCCTAATAACAAGGTTTTATTTTTGTTGAGATTTTAAAATCAGCACTTTAAAATCAGAGCATAAAGTTTTTTACATTCCATCCTTTCTGAAAGTTAAAAATACATATTTATTCAAAGTTTAACTGGAACAGCAAATGTATACAAACAGCACCTTACAGGAAGAATAAAGGAACTTTTTTTAAAAAAATTCCAAAATATATACATAAGGTCACACTTTATAATCTCACAATGGAAAATTCAGACCCAATTATAGTTGTAATTTGAAGACTATCTTTATCTTTCACAATTATCAAGTTTGTGCTCAGAAAGCCCCAAAATGAAAAGATACTCTTTGTCCAACAGGAAAGCAATGCTGAAGATTTAGGTCTTATACTGAACACTGTTAATTATGACAAAATCAGCTTTCAGAGTCTTGCTTACTGTTGCTTAAGAAGAAGGGTGAGAAAGAGATAGTGGAGGTGTTAGAAACAGTGGACAGTAGAAACATAGATATTTTGAAAATCTCTAAAAGTGTCATACAGCAAAAGGGCACTACACAGTCAGGCCATGTTAAAGTTATTAAACATGATGTGAACAATTGTAGAGTTTGTACATCCTTTCTCTTGCATTATAAATGGGCTGTCCAATTCTTGAAAATCATTTTTTTATCAAATATATGTTGGAGCATTGTGATGTACAATGTGTTCTCTAATGTCTATAATGTCTCAACATGTCAAGTGGTCTGAGAATTGTTGGCAACATTCATGTTTTGTAAGGCGATAAGTTGTTTTCAACAAATGGCAACTTAGAGAAATAGGTGATCATGTCATCAGTAGAAAAGATGTTTCCATACAACATTTTCCAAGATGCTACTTACAACTGCCACAGTCACTTTGGGTAGATTTAGCAAACATTACTCCAGAAGCACACAGGCTAAGAAAAGATCCCTTCCCATCCAATGGGCTTATTACTTACATTATAAAAAGGAAGAGTAAAAAGCAGTAGTTCAATCACTGAACATTGGTTTGATCAAGATGTTAGAGAGGGTGCCCAGAAATAGAAATGGCAGCAGAACTTAGATTTATATACTGCTCCACTTTTATGGCCCTCTCTGAGTGGATTACAATGTTAGTGTATTGCCCCTGACAATCTGGGTCCTCATTTTACCGAAGGGTGGAAGGCTTAGCCAATGTTGAGCCTGTTAGGATCGAACTCCTGGCAGTGGGCAGAGTCAGCCTGCAATATTGTGTTCTAATCACTGTGCCATCAGAAATGGAGGGTTTTTAAAACGAGTAGTAAAAGTTGGGCTAAAATAGTGGAAAGCTATACTATGCAATACTAATAAAGATCTGGTAAAGGCAATGAGAATACATTAAAAGAAAATCTTCATATGAAACCATCACAGTTCTGTACTTTACAGAGTAATGAATGAAAAACCTGAGTGATAGTTTCTACTACTGGTTGTGGCCTGGAAAATATGGTGATAAGTGCTATTATAGCACTGAAAGAACATTGACAAAAAGGTCCCATATCAGTAGGTATTTCTAGCTGTAAAATATCTCCAGAGTTTAATTTTCAGTCAAGCTTCTCTAGGACAACTGCCTTAGTTTCACTATGAGTGACAAAGTGATGAATATGGTAACATTCTAAAAATGTCTTCAGAGGGTTATTTAAGAATTCCTTACATGCATCTGTTTGCAATTTGTAAAGTGTTTTCTCTGGAAGATATTCTGAAAGCTGGCAGCTACATCTCTCCCCAATTTGTCAGATCAAGGAATGGCCCTGGCATATTTAGATGGTACATCTATCACAGATTATTGGTTTCGAGCAGTTTTATTTAAAATGTTGGAAACATCTATGAAATCAGCTGGCCATTGCTGATCTAGACCAAACACTACCATATTATTTCTATGGAAATTGATCTTTGTGAGTTTATGAAACCCTCTTACCCTAAAAGAAAAGGTTTGACCTGTTTCCTGGTGTTTTTTTTATTATGATTTCTACTACCTTAATATAAGGAATGCATATCCCCATAACTCGCTACATGATCAGGCATGTGTTAAATATTATTTTGTACTCCAACATATTGAAGGACTGTGGGGAAATGTTCACAAGTTGAGTTAAAAATATATTGTTATTGGTAATATGAGAGCTGATTTGTGAAATGGTTCAGGCTAGAAATCAGGACACTTTGAGTTTTAGTCCCACTTTAGGCGAAAACCAGCTGAATAACCTTGGACCAGTCTCTTTCTCTCAGCCCTAGGAAGGAGGCAATGAGAAAATACTTCTACAAAACCTTGTCAAGAAAGGGACTTGTCCAGACAGTCCTTGAGAATGGGACACAATTGAATTGGGGAGGGGGGAGTTGGTAATATATATAGAGTTCAGAGAGACTTTAATGTGGAGATTTTTATTAAAAAACTCAACAAATATAAGACTGAATTAGAACTTTATTTCAAAAGCAGTCAAAATAGGGTTGGCTTCAAATTACAAGTTTTCAGTATAAACAAGCCCTAGGATTTCAAGAGACCAAAACAATCAAGTGGAGGATTGTGTTAATGATGAATATTGGGGTTGGAAAACAGCCTTTTCTGATAGGGTTAGATAACGCAACCTATCTGACATATTCAGAAGGATTTGTTAACTATGACATCTCTACTACATTGATTTTGATAGTTTACCATGATGATGTCACAAATTAAAACTGCATATAAACTGCCATTAGAAGTTGATACACACTATACTTCAACCAAGAATAGGCCAAAAAAACTCTTCGTGATTGAGAAAATGCAGAACTATATTGACAGATATATTGACAGACATTTATTTTGCAAATGGCTAAAGAGCCCTCATCATGCCATATGGAATCTTAAAAGAAATAACATTATTTAAAGTGAAACCGAAGAGCGGATAAGCTAGAAGAGGTCTTTCAGAAATTTGTTTGGAAATGAGAAGAGTAGAATTGAGAAAAATCCTGTGACTTTTAGTATCCAAGAAAAGGAAGTCAAAAATGCTATGAGAATGTTGAAAATTGTTAAGACTGCAGATCTAGGAGTGCACATGTTAAAATATGGATATGGTTTGCTTATATAGCAGTTGAGTGATTTGTTTAATGTGTGTGTGAAGTCTGCATTTGTGCTTATGATCATATTACTGATCATGACAATTATCATAATTTGTGAAATATAATGGATTTTTATGCTTGGGAAGAATGCATTTCAATTTTTTTTTCTCTTGCTAACATGTCACTTAATGTTTCTTGATTTAGAGAAAGCATATGATAAAGTGATTAGGCATGCATTATGTACTGTTTTGCACAAATATAGAGTTGATGTTTGATTGCTGAATGCAGCAGGAGTGATAGATGGTGGAATTAAAGCAAATGTGAGAATAAATGACATGCTTAACCAATGGTTCAATGAAGAACAGAAAGTAAGATAAAGTCTGATGTTGCCTTGGTTATTTAACATATTTTTGGATAAAGTATAAGGAATGTTTACGGTGATATTAAAAGGGTTTTAGGGTGGACACATGACATTACATGGATTATATGATGCAATGAATATAGCTGTGAAAATAAATTTATCAAAGGTCAATGTAATGGTGATTAAAATGGACAACTGCTAATTAGACATACATGGCAAAATGCCAAAACATTTTGTAGCTTGGTAGAATGTTGACTAAAAAGGAGAAAGAGTGGAAAATTTTTAAAACAAGGAAATACTAATAGAAAAATAATGAGTAGTATGTGGTCCACCACAAAGGGTATGCATAAGATTATGGTTCTGTTCACTTCATTATATGAAAATGAGAGTTTGATATATCTGGAAACATAAAAGCAAGCTGAACACAGTGGGAATGAGGTGTTTAAAATGTGTACAAGGTAAAACAAAGGGAGGGGTTCAAGAATGAATGGCTGCTGAGATTGTTTAGGCAGAATCAATAAGGATCAAATCACAAAATATTTATTCGTCTATCAAATTTTGATACTATTGAATCACTAAAATACAATAACATTTTATACACGAAGTAAGAATGATACAAAACAGTTCAGCACAGGAACACATTTAAAAGATAGTTGCTAATAATAACTATATAAAATTCAAGTAGAAATTATAAACAATCTGTAACGGCCTTGAACAAGACTGCAATGTTTAAAGGTTATCACACTCCTAGAGGGAGGGTGAGAAAATTGCCAAAAGTGAGAAACAATACTTTCTGACCATCCCTCCTCTTGCTAAAGTGGGTCACTTGAGTAGCATCTTTGGATAGTTCAAATTCTTTTTTGAACTATTGCCTACAGACAATAGTCTGTAGGCAAGATATCAATAGCAGCTGGGGCCAATGTGGCAATATAGAGCATAATAAATGTTGTGTTGCCTAGAAAAACCTGCCATGTGGAAGGGAGGGAGGGCAGCCAAGACATGGTTAAATAGAGTTGATGAGATCTTTCAAAAAAAAAAGTTGAGAAAAGGTCAAAAGATAATATTTTAAATTATGCATGGATGTGGAAAAAGCAAGATTAGTTTGCAAGGTACAAAGGTATAGAGAGGTATACAGGATGACACTGATTCCAATTAGATCTAGCTATATTTCATCCATTCACTTCATTTCATTTCTAAATCTCAGCTGACACCAGAATCTGTGTAAAGGAATCCATTTGTAATACAAATTCCAGGAAGAAAGCAGGATTTTGGTGGTTTGTTCTTCTTGTCCTAATGCAGAAGACTGAAACTTTCCCAAACATGCAATATATTTTTTCTCATACAATTTTTCAATGATACTGTATTTCTTTCACAATACAAAATAGTTCAGGAAATGATCAGTCTTGTGAATGTTAAGTCCTGCTAATTGCCAACCTGGAATTTCCTGGAATGTATTTCTCAGGTGCAGTGACTGCTACCAAACCATGACTGTCTCCATCTAATTGGAGCAACTTCAAGAAATGAAATATGTCCAACGGTAGCATAAAGCAAGCCTAGACAATTTCTGTAATATCAAAGGCTATTCTTACAAACCAGAGTGGTATAAGCTGAAAGAATAAGATGTACTCCAGTCTTTTCAAAATCTGGTCATTATGGTATTAAAATGGAAGTCATTTAGGAGGAATTGCTTTGACATTAATGATACCCTATGAGTACTCATGGATCATAACAGTATAAGATCCCCAAAGAGATATAGGGCAGGATGGTCTCTAATTCTTTGCAAATATGAACATGGCTGGTGTTTTGCTTCCAAATAAAACTCTGAGCAATCAACTTGCCATAGTCTTGATTAAAATTAGATAAAGGTTATTGAGGATTGCTTCCTCTTCAGTTAATCACTCTTGTTTGCAAAAATTATCACAGAAGATCACAGTTATTTTTGATCCTCAGCTATCATTTAATGTTATTTTACTTATAAAATTTAGAAATTGCCCATATCAATCACCTGGTGACTCTTTACATATATGATGATATTTAAATATATAATAAATTTTATATTTATTTGTTTGTTGTATTTAAATACAAATGTATTTACATTTTTACATTAAGTATATTTAATTTCTTTCCTTTTCATTGTGAAGAGGATAAAAAATGTTGTATACAGAACTATCCCCAGCAGAGGGAGTGGCTCTTCTGCTACAGGGTATTAGATGAAACTTTAAAAAGATTAGCAAAGGAAAATTCCTAGATTTCTTTTACAGTTAAGAACAGCAATTAAAGTATCTTCTCTTGACAAATATTCCAACAAATCATGTTTGCCTTTGCCAGGATCAGCACCTGAAAGGAGTATATATGCATAGCGTAGCTTCCAGGAATAGTAATTAACATTAGCTACAAATGGACTGAAACAAAAAAAAAACTGTTGTAAGAAGAAAAATGTTTATTAAAAGTAGGTATCTTTTCATACAAAAAATGTATTATTTTTCCCTTGCTTTAGGAAAAGCAAGTTATTTGTCTGCATTTTAAAAAATATGTTTTCCCATTCATGGATATTTTAGACAATCACTTCAAAGAATGACTGTTAATCATGGATCCATAAGTCTATATAAAGTTAAGTATGATGGGCAACTTGAAGTTGGTGTGGCTTGACCTGCCTCCAAAATCTTCTTGCTTAGGTTTCTGCACAACCAATAAGCATAGATGGCATGCTGGGACTGCATTTTAGTCACTTAGTTCATGACCCTTTAAAACCCTTTTAAATTTTTAGATGGCTATAGCATCCAGGGCTCCTTCTTAAGCAATAGGACTTGACATATCATTAAGCAGAGCGAGGTAATAAGCATTGAGTACCATCAATAGATGACTAAGAGGAGCAGTTGTATTGCTGAATTACTTATCACAATACTCAAATAACATTTTTGATTGTGGTGATGATTGAATATAAACCTTACTAATTCATATTCAGTAGTTTATTCATTCTGTTGTAGTGGCTCATAGTACCCTCATCCCTATAAAATTCTTGTAGCCCCAAGGTTTATCTCTGCTTTATTTAATAATTCAATGCTGCAAGACTGTGCACATTTACTTTTGTAACTGGCTTAGTTATGAATACAGGACAAGATTGTGTTTGTATACATTTTTAAGCTTCCTGTAATAAAGCTAAATATGAATGTGAGAAATACATAGCTGAACTGATCAACAGGCTATTTGTTTTATTATGACTAAACCCACTTAGCATCTGAAGCCACAATTTTAAAATATCCAGTAAGAACATAGACAACATTCCATTAGCAATTATGATGTATTTGATTCATCCACAGCAACAACTGATAAAATCAGTGCATGGAAAACCAGTCCATATCTTTTAAACTGGAGCACACAAGCAATTACTGAAGAGTTAGGAATTACTACTGACACTTCCGCAAGTAGAAGTGCAGGATTTAAAGAACATGTGCTGTTTGCATTCACATATGTTCATTAGTCATAGTCTATTACAGTAATTTTAATGAATGTTTATCTTATTTTCTTTGTGTAATCCAATTACTTTTGTTTTCTTAACCATCATTAGACATCTCTGTGTCTTCGGCAACCTGCCAATCAGTTCCCCTTTCACTTTGTCCAATTGAATTTGTTATCATTATGGGTTTCCCCCCACCCTCCACTTCCTTACATTGTGGGGGCTTCAGTGAAAGAGGAGCTGGAATAGAAGTCCTTCAACAGCAGGAGTCTTTAAATGTAGATGGAACACCTGAGCAATTAGGTTCAATATTTTGGTCCCAGAAAGATGCTTCAGTGATTTTCTAAATTTGTACCATATTAGTGATTAGAACATCTGGCATGTTTCTTTACCAATAAAATTAATAACACAATTAAAAGGAAACCTTTAGGGGGTGAGAAAAAGTAATCCGTTGGAAACAGTTCAAACATTGTTGTATTTTAAGAGTGCTGTTTGTAAGTATTTTACATAGCCAAATTAATAGGGCTGAGTACATCTTGGATGAGGTGCTTCATTTGGTTAGGAATCTGAGCACAACTTGTAGTGGCAATATGAAGCAGCACTTTAATTCTAATTAGTGGAATGGATGCCTTGCTTAGCTCAGAAAAAGGGGCTTTTGCACAGCAGCTTTTTTGTCAATGGTGATCGAGGCAGATCAACCACACCAAGACTTGCTGTCAAGATGGAGTAACTTGACTTTACAAGACACGGGCTTCAACAGGGCAACCTGATCATGGTATCATGGATTTATGTGGTAATTCTTGACAGTTAAATTAACAATAATGGGCCAATGGCTGGATTAAACTTTACAAACAGTATGGGTACACATCCAACAGCAAATGATATCGCATATCTCTTTCCTCATTTGCAGTACCTAATTCTATTTCTCTAGTCTAATGTTCCTAGATGGATTGAAGTTGTCATTTCAGAATTTTCTGAAGGATAGTTGGCTGAGGAGGGTGGTTTAATCCAACAATATTTCATGTTGATCTTATTACAGACAACCTTGGAATGAAGACTGTATTCTTTCCTATCTATATCTTGGCTATGGACATTGTTTTGACTTGTGGTATTGCCTTTGCACGTCTTTTGTTAATTACTACAGATTAAAATTATCTCCCTCAGTGTTTCTGCTTCTTTGAAGTAAAATTAGGTAACCCCACATTAAGATTGTTTCAGTTTAATTTATTGTATTTCAGATATTTTGAATGCATAATCAAAACAATAGCTTTAAAAGATGTTTATGGTTAAAATTTTATATAATCAGAAATCTAGGGAATTGGAAGAGTATCCACTCATAAAGTATTGGTTTTCTTGATGGTGTCATACAATTCACAACATTCTTTTACCTGCTGTTCAACTTAATTATTTTTCCAAAGCAAAGCAAGTTTTATGATGGAACTACATTTATAATTTTATTTTGTGTATCTTTGGGGGGGGGTTGATGTGGTATACAAATGTGGCTGGTAGAAAATCAGTCAACGAAGTTTTAAAAATGTTGTACATTATTTATTTTGATTTTTGTATTTTTATCAACTTCCTACAAACTTCCCTGGAGATCTTAATAATACAAGCAATGAATAAATAATAAAATGCTGAAAACGGGTCTCTGTATTTTAAAGTATAGATCTGTCTCAATCATGCAGGCAAAAGAGGAAGAAAAGTCACTCTTGAAAGCAGGAGGGGGCTATGGGATCAAGATGGCTGATCTTCCTTCTGTGTCTCTTATTTCCCTTCCCATCTGTTTGTAGACATCTTTACTTTGGTTTCACTTGAACATGATATATCTTTGATGTAATTGGTATAAGCTTACATGAGTTTATTTTAATTGCCTTTTTTTAACCTGGGGCCCAATTGGATGGATATTTGGCAGGTGGGTGGGAAGAGAGGAAGTGGGAATATTTTGCCTCCCAGAAGCTTTCCATTCCCATCACCACCACCACCACCACCACCCCTTATTTTTGAAAACTGCAGCTATTGTGCCTCTGAATTTCAGCAGTCAACCCTGGCATTCCAAGAAACCATAAAGGAAATCAGGAAGACTGTATGGAGTCTGGATGCTACAAGGTCCCCACCCCTGCCTTAAGCAGCTCAGGGGGGGAAATGACCTTGTGTAAAGAAAGTACAGGTTGCTGGCTCCCCCTGGCCCTGAAAGGTTTCCATTACCTATTTTTCTAATGGAATCTGGGCCTTTTGTGGAACGTATGTGTGTTTGTTTGTTTGCAGTCCCACTGTCCCCTAGGTAGTACATTTCAGAAGTTTTCAGTTTGTAGCATGGCTTATGCATTCATAATGCCTTTTTTAATGGTCTTCTATGCCTTCCCAATAGCACCACTGGGGATGGGCAGGGAGGTTTCTGTGAAATGAGTGGCCCAGCTGTTTGCAAAGCAGACTACCAGAGTCATGTCAAGCAAAGCCACCAGAGAAATTATTTTCCACTGACTGACCTTTGCATAATTGTATATTCTTTATAAATAAACCACAGGAACAAGGAGGCCCTTTTTCTACCTCCTTACTGAAGGAGAAAAAAAGTTTCTTTTAAGCAAAACAGCATTATTGATCAAAGGCAAAGGTAGAACTACATGTAAAGAAGGAACAGCTGGTAGTCACCTTTCTGTCACTTGCAAACACACTTCATGCACAAACCCACACTTATTAAAAACAGGTCAGATCGGATTCCAGGTTCACCCTGCAAAATTAATGACAGCCTTGCAATAAAGTAACAGCATGAATTTGAGCCTTGTAATACAACGTGATTACTAGCATTTTTATTAGCCAGTCTTGAGCAGCAGGCAAGGCCGGCTGGTATTTGACACACAAACAAGGATGTTACCAGGTGCTCAGCTCTAAAATGTCACATCAAAGTCACAGGCCTGCTGGTTTGGCTTACACCTGAGCCAATTAGCCGAGGAGTTCAGAAGGGTCTTGAAAATGACTTGCAATCTTTATTTTGTGCAGTATAGAATCGCTTGATCCTCAGTAAGATGATACGAGGGGAACAATAGTTGCTAAAATATGGCAAAGGGGGAATAGCAGGAATGTTAGGCAAACTATCACAAAACAAATAGCAACAGGCAAAAGCAAGAATATTCAACACCTGGCCTCTCTCTTAATGTGTTTGTCAGTCTTTTGTTGGCAACAAAGGGACTAATTGAAATGAAACAGTCTTGAGTCTGTTTGTTGGCACATCAAATATGCTGTAAGATATGTTGATTCTTGCTCCTCTTGAATTATTGAATATCATGCCTTCCAGACAGAAGACAAGGGAAAACCCCCTCCAAGAATCTCAGTACTGAAGATGTGTGCTCTTTTAAGGCATCCTGGAGTTCCCTCTTTTATTACTGATTCATCAGATTGAGAATATAACTGCCATGCATAATTAATATATCAAATTCCATGTCAGAATTTGAATTATCAACAAGACAGAGAATTTTATGCTAACTGGAGTGAGAAGACAAGTTCTCACAATATAGTTAAACAGGGTTCTGTCTGTATACACATGTGCGGGTCCATGATTCTCAACTGCGAGAATGAAGTGGTATGATCCTCTTTGACTATATGTACAAAAAAAAAGTCTGAGTGCTAATAAAGCAATACTTCACATACAAAGAAATTGAAATCTCCCCCCACCTAGGGAAGTGAAATCCCTTTGCTTTGGTTAATTGCATTAAACACATTTTCCAAATATGCTCATGAAAAGCAAATTGTGAGTAAATATTAGGATGAAACTTCATCAAAAGAATTCTTATGAGCAAATATTTCCAATGGCCAATTCTATTTCAGTGTTGTTGTTTTGTCCAAGAGCAGCTTTGACTTTCTTGAACTTAATGAAAGTTCAACTTCAAATATTCTAAATGAACCACTGCCCTCTGTCCCAGAGTGATCCCATACTATCACCTTCATTGAGAGGTGATCTGCAAGTTACCTCATTTAAATTGCATCCACAGGTATCAGAACCAGAACCAGAATAAATAATAATAAATGATTCAACATAGCAGAGATAATGGTGCTGTGAAAGTTGATGGAGAGCAGAGCTTCCTGAGCAGCTTTTGGGTAACCAATAAGGAAGACCTGCTCAGTGGTCAGTCTCTGATTTAGGGTGAGACTGGGTTGTGTGGTCATCTGGATTGTACAGTAATGTCATGGCAGAATGATACAGCTGAACCGCCAGTGACCAGCTGGAGCAGTGCACAGTGCTTAGCACCACTATTCAGTTAGTGAAAATGTGGCAGTGGCCATACAGCATCAGCAGGTGATTTTTGCCCAAACAATGGATTTATAATGTGTCTTGTTGGTCTACTCTAGCTTCTCCATCTAAATGTTGGCTGTGCAATGAACCAGCAATGCCTATCCCTTGTATTTCAGACAGCATGGGTGTGTGGGCAACATTGATGAGTGGATCAACTGATGAACTAAACTGTATTATCTGACTGTCATAAGGCCTGTCACATTGGCATTAGCCCCCCCCCTTTTTTTGTATGATGTGGTGCCATCTAAGGATTCTAGTGTGTGCCTCTTATTTCTTTACCAGCTGCTCTAGGATTGACCATGTCTGAAAATTTGGTGGATGAAAGGAATAAGAATTGTGAACCCTGAGAAAGAGATCCTTAATGGATTCTGTTAAGGGTTCCTGGCTTGGATGTAGGTGTCTGTTTCTCTTGCATTTGGAATATGGGTGTGTTTAGAGTTCAAGGAGAGTCAGATAAGCATAGAAGATCTTGTGAATATTAAGGGGGGTGTACAGTGACAGTGTACAATTAGGGATGCCAGGTGCTGGGACAAAAGCATCCTGAAGAACTGGTTAGCCACTAGTTGGATGGTTGTAGCATTGGGGAGATGAGATGGGGCTCTTTCAAATGCAAGGGGCAGGGGGCAGGTGTGTTGGGGGTTGGGCTCAGATAATAACAAGGTAAGGATACACACGAAACAAGAGAGGGCAGCCTACTTACAAGGAAGCCAGTCTCAATTTACCAATTCTGCATTCCAGCACTTTCTTCTCAGCCCCAATTCCTGGTCTTCAGACTTTCAGTGTCCTTGGCTTTGGGCTTCTCATGCTAAATGCCAAGTCAGCCTGTAATAAGGACTCCCTTATCCATGATTCAATAGTAATTGAATGGATCAAACTGATGTGTACTACAGGGGGTTTTTTTGTTTGTTTTGTTTTTGCTTTGATTTATATGCTGCCCTTCTCCGGAGACTCAGGGCGGCTTACAATGCGTTAAGCAATA
>JANHZT010005773.1:159124-179015 GCA_032468215.1 Stegonotus admiraltiensis | reverse complement strand
TTGGGATGTGAGGCCAAAAGGGGGGTGGGGTTGTGCACACATGCCTGGGTCGCGTGTGCATGCGGGAGAGGCACATGCATGTGCAGAGGGGCGGGGAATGCAGGAGAGGCATTGCATTATGGATGTGGGCACGTGCATGCGTACGATAGTGTGCGCACGCGTGCTTTTCGCATCCGAAGGAAAAAAGGTTAGCCATCACTGGCCTATGGTGTTCAAGTGGTGCTCCAGTTGTTTCGGGACTGCACCGACGGCGCCTATTACTATTGGTACTACCCTTACTTGCCTTTGCCATAGTCATTCTATTTCTATTTGTAGGTCTTTGTATTTTGTTATCTTCTCCAATTCTTTCTCTTCTATTCTGTTGTCTCCAGGCACTGCTACATCCACTATCCAGACTTTTCTGTCTTTCTGATCGACAACTGTTAAGTCTCCCAATGAGGCACTACCTTGATGTGGTTGTGAGGCTTGTGTGCTCTGAGGAAGATGAGAGCTATGCCAGAGGTTCAACCATATTGGACAGGTCTCATCAGAGGAGTCAGACAAAGAGTGTCTCTCCCAGTAAAAATATAGTTGGTGAGACGTAAATTTCAGAAAGCCATACCGGCTTGGATGTCGCCTGGGTTAATAAGGTCCGCACTAAATGTTGGAGTTCCTGGATATCTGGTAAAAAATGGACTACAGGACTCAGAACTGTTGGCTGAGCAACCAGGGCCAGCAGCTGCAGAACTACTGGAAGAAAAGGTGTTTACCCATCGCAAATATACAGTGATTGAAATCATCATCATCATCATCATCATCTCTTTTATTCATTAAATATGAAACTCAGTCAACTGAATATTTAAACATGTATCACAAATACGACTGACTGGTGCTAATGGTTGATACGGGTTGCTGCCAGTGTCCTAGGTATCAACCAAGTATCTTCTTAAAATGTACAATGTTCTGAGTAGCACAGTTTTTTGCAGCACTGTTAGTGTTATTGCAGGAAGCTGCAATTTCTTCATGTGTTTTGTAAAATTCTTGGACATGGTACCAAGTGCCCAATGACAGTGGGTATCACTATTACATGTTTCATCCATAGCCATGTAGTTTTGATGGCCAGGTTGCAATATTTCGTAATTTTTTCCAGTTCTTTTTCTTCGACTCTGGCGTCTCCTGGTACAGCGATATCAATAAACTGAATGCTTCGGCCCTCAACAACCATGATATCTGGCATATTGTTATTGTTATTATTGTTATTGTTGTTGTTGTTGTTGTTGTTATTATTATTATTATTTGTTTGTCTGTGTCTATCTTATCTATCTATCTATCTATCTATCTATCTATCTATCTATCTATCTATCTAATTATATTCTGCCTATATAATACGTACAATCTTCCCACATTGCTTGCCTTACCTTGGGAAGAGATAGAATAACAGAATAAAAGAATAACAGAGTTGGAAGGTACCTTTGGGGTCTTCTAGTCTAACCCCCTGCACAGACAGGAGACCCTACAACATTCTGGACAAACAACTGTCGAATCTCTTAAGAACCTCCAGTGATGGAGCACCTACAACTTCTGAAGGCTAGCCTTCCACTGGTTAATTGTTCTCACTGTCAGGAAATTTCTTCTTAGTTCTAGATTGGCTCTCTCCTTGATTAATTTCCATCTGTTGCTTCTTCTGCCTTCAGGTGTTTGGAAAATAAGTTGATCCACATCTTCTTTGTGGCAGCTCCTCAAATATTGGAACACTGCTATCATGTCACCCCTAGTCCTTGTTTTCATTAAACTAGACACACTTGATTCTATATCTCTGTTAATGCAGCCTAGGAGTCCATTGGCTTTTTTGGCAGCTGCAACATACTTCTGGTTCATATTTAAGTGACCCTCTAGCAGTACCTGTACATTTCATTTTTCTTGCCTAAATGTAAAACCTATTCCCACATCTAAACCATTTATGAAGAGTACTTGGCCTAAGACAGAACCTTGGGATACCCCACAACTTACTTCCCAGCATTCAGATATAGTTCCATTAAGGACTACAAGTTGAGTGAGGTTCATCAGTAAGTTATGAATTCATTTAGTGACGATGCTGTCTATCCCACATTTTTCTAACTCACTGAGAAGTTGGTTGTGGGCTACTTTATTTAATGCTTACTGAAATCCAGGTATACTTTGTCAAACACCTCACTGAAATTCAAGTATACCCTGCTATATTATCTATAGTATTACATCCACTATATAAACTATACTATAGATAAGGTTCTACACAGTCTAGGTGGTGTCATTCCTGGATCTTTTGCAGCCACACAATGACTTGAGGCTAATTTCCCACTTGAGTCCTCCTCCCTGCCTGGGAAACACCTCTTTTCTTTTAAAATAATTTCTACATCACATGTATCTCAATTCTTTAATAGGAGCAGAGAGAGAAAAATTACAAAGTTGCTTCAGCTACAGTGAACACACAAATGGTCCACTGGTAGGAAATAAAAATTGAGTGAAGAGACATTGAAGAACAGCATGATTATGTGTAAATAGAATACAGATAGTCCTTGACTTACAACAATTCATTTAGTGACCAAAATTACAATGGCACTGAAAAAAGTGGCTTGTAAGTGTTTTTCACACAACCATTACAGCATCTCCATAGACATGTGGTCAAAATTCAGATGCTTGGCAAATGATTCATATTTATGACATTTTCAATCTCCTGGGGTCATGTGATCACCTTTTGTGACCTGTCAAACAAAATCAATGGGGAAGCCACATTCACTTAACAACCATGTTACTAACTTAATAACTGCAGTGGTTCACTTAATAGCTGTGGCAAGAAAAGTCATAAAATGGGGCAAAATTCATTTAACAACTCTCTCACAAAGCAACACTTTGGGCTCAGCTGTAGTTGTAAGTCAAGAATTACCTGTATACAAATACAAGAGCAATAGCTAGGCAAAGGGATTAGTTTTGACTTTGAGTAGGATTTACTCCTGAAAAACATTAATCTTACCCACCATGATGGATTTTGTAGAATAATTATATGAAATACAGAATTAATTGTAACTACCCTATTGCAAAATGGCACCACTTACACAGCAATAAGAGATATAATGGGGAAGCACCTAGGAAGATCAGAGTTATTAGAACAAAGAAGACTCTCTTTCTCAATTGCCTCATTAGTTTTAAAAGAGCAAGTGGGAGTGGAGAAGGTAGGAAGTACTTGCTTTTAAAGGGGAACAAAATCCACCATCCCCAAGTATTTCTTCCTTTTTGATGGGGGTAGAGAAATATATTCCTTCTGGGAGCCTTCGTGGAAGGCTGTACCATCCAGCCACATTACAAAGTAGAGCAGCCGAGTTACAGGACTATCTGATACTTGACTGGCTGCCCAGAGGAGTGAGTGCCAAAGCTGAGAGAGAGGAGGATGCTACCTGAAGAAGCCTGAGGGCCTCAGGTTTCACCATGACCATTTGAAGGCAACAGCAGCTGTTCTGCCAACAGGCACAGCTTGTCTCCAAGCTCCCACTCCCGAAGCCAGTTAGAAGGGAGAGAAAATTGGACCCTAAAAGGGTCTTTGGTGGGATATTGCTCACACCGTCAAACAGTAAGTAGGCAACAAAATCCCAGTTGCTAGCTGGCAGCTTTCATGCCTCACAAATCGTATACTGCTCTTTTCTCTCCCTGGTACAGGATGAGTTCCTTAACTTCCATATCTTCTTGCATGGCTGATTATTCATGTCTAGCTTTGATTGCCCTGGGGCAAATTATATGTTGCTACTGCTGCTGCTGTTGCTATCACATCTTTGGCAGAAGGAATGTTTGGCTATGTGTGTCCCCCCCCCTCCCCAAAACAAAGCAAAAAGATACCTTCCTCCTTTAAATCCCCGGTGGTTATAACGGGTCACTCACAATGTTACAATGTAGAAAGGAAAAGAAGGGCCTGAGGGGAGAAGTGGGGAGAGGGCAAAATAGAAGATAGTTTGGGAGCAAAAAGGGGTGTCTGTGGACCAACTCCATGTGCAAGAAGAGGTAAAGGACATGGCTGAGAGTTCAAAGAAGCTGCTTAGGACTTACAAAGTGCTAAGACTCCATCCTCTTCATGCTTCACAGGATGACTTGAATCTTGGCTTTAAAAGCAGAAATACCCCAGCTCCGGGCGTCTTCATCTATCACTCTAAATATAAATACAAGCCACACAGGGGGTTACATGGAAGGACGTATAAGTGCTATTTGCTAAGGCAGCATTTAGAAAGTAAGATATGTTCTGAATCTGGATTTCATCCGTGAAAGCATCAAATAAGAATTCAAGCCTTCTGGTATCCTTCTGACCTGGAAGTCTCAGAAATCAACTAGGTCGCCCAGTAACTGCTACTCAAATAATGGACAAAAGAGACATCTGTCCACGTTCAGAGACATTCTTCGCTGTATTGTTTACTATATATTTGAAGTATGAGTTTAGGATTGAGACCAATATCAATTTAAAACCCTGGGGGAAGAGGGAAAGTAGATGAACTGTTCTTATATTGGGTGAATGTTATTTCTTGCTTGGATATTACTGATATTCCCTGTATGTGATTTCGTACAATTGGATCCAAAGCGCAAGAACATTACTCAAATGTTGTGGTGCATGTGAGGTCTCACTAAAAAAAGGGATCTTTGTGCCCAGTTATGGCATGATTTGATTCATTCAAGTGCTTAATGGAGAACAAGTGAAGTTATTTTCTTTTTTTGAACTGTGGAGGGCATGACTCGTTTCAACCCAGCCCTTTGGCTTGTTGATGGAGGAAGGATACAGTTTCTGTATGTTTCCCAAGGAGTGAGTTCACATCCATTCTGCATTGGAAGCTGAAATAGTCAAACAAACTGCTCTTCAACTACCCCACTCTTGGAGCCTGTCAAAGCGGGAGGGGAAGCAATAGTAGATACCTTTGTTGCCTTGATGGAGAATTTTGTGCTACATGACTTACCACTTTCCCACATAGAATATCCAGAATATCCAGTGTTCAAAAATATTGATGAATAAAACAATTTTTTAAAAAATCCAGAAAAGAAAATAATTGTTTATGTGGTAGCCTTCTTAAATAACAACTGTAATTCTTATTTTCCTGAAATAACAAGTGCTGGGGCTCAAGCCATGTGGAATTAGGTGAGAAAAGAATTCAGCATAAGATCAAAGGTACTTTAAAACATGCACATTGTTCAATTAAAGTTGGCTCTTTTTGGAGTCTGCTAGCAAATCATTGTTTTAGTTAGGACTCATTCAAGTACCCTGATTGGTAAAAGCAGAAGGGGGAGTGGAGAGAAGAAATGATATAGGAAGTCTTCAACTTACGAACACAATTAAGCCCAGAATTTCTGTTGCTAAGTGAGACAGTTAAGTGAATTTTGCCCCATTTGACAACCTTTCTTGCCATGGTTGTTAAGTGAATCGCTTCCATTGTTAAGTTAGTAACATGGTTGTTAAGTGATTCTACCTTCCCCATTGACTTTGCTTGTCAGAAGGTTGCAAAAGGTGATCACATCATGACCCCGAGACACTGCAACCATCATAAATACGAGTCAATTTCCAAGCATTGGGACTTGGATCATGTGACCATGGAGATGCTGCAAGATCGAAAAACGGTCATAAGTCACTTTTTTCAGTGCCATTGTAACTTCAAACAGGCACAAAATAAATTGTTGTAACTCAAAAAGTACCTGTATATCAATCTGTTCATTTGACTACCGTACTTCATACTGATATTTCCTATATCCTTTCAAAGAACTTTGAAAATTATTATATACGGAAATACTAAGAATCTATATACTACTAAAACTCTACTGTTCGCTTGTAACCTTCAATTATTGCTTCATAGGACAACAATGTTTGAATGAATTGAATCTCAGATGAGTTATCCTAAAAAATCCATCCAAAATCTGGGAATCATTACTCCCATAGGATTGAAAATTCGCAAAGCTGTCAATGTGACCATCATTTCCAATGCTCCCTTCTGGCTTCCCACAAGGAAAGTAAATGTGAAAGCTCGCAGGAATTTGGAAGTCACTCCTACTCACACGGCTGTTTTGCTTGCCCATGTCAGTTCTTAGTTTAACTAAGGAAATATCTTTGAAACAATGACCCAACAGATAATGTTTGTTTAGTTTTCTATTAAAGACCATCAGACCTCCAGATCCTGCATTCAGACAATATGCTAAAGTAAGCCAAAGTATGGTTTATATGTTAATTATGAGAATCTAGACATTTCTAAAAATGGAAAGTAGTCAATCACATATTATACGTATACTATAACTGTATGTTGCTAACCAATGTTTGGAGTTCCACACGTTGCATAAACTCATCTTGAGTGCTATAGTTCAGAAGGCGCTTTTCTTATAGTTCTGGAGTGCTTCTCAAGGTTTCCTTAAACCCAGTGTTAAGGTTCCAATAACGAACCAAACCAGCAAGTCGAGACGATCAGATCTCTTTAAGCATAACTTTATTGAGTACATCATTTCAGCATGCAAGAAGCAAAACCAACTCTAGCTAGTTCCCACAGTTTTTGCCTAATTAAAGAATGAATTCTTTCCTCTCTTCCTTTGTCCAGGTCACATTGTCCAATTAGGTGTTCTGGTGTCTCTATGGCAGTTTGTTCAAATCCTTGCCAAACATCTGTTGAGATGACCATGGGATGATTTCTTGTTTTCATCTGGGCTAGCATTCCAAACCTTTCCCTCCCCTCATAATCTATGGCAAACTGAGAAATGAAAAGATGGCTGTGACAGCATAGGCACATTTCAAAGTTGGCAGTCGGACCACCCCTAGAAAGTAAGAAGCACCTGAAAAATAATAAGCATATACATTAGTTATTTCAGGGAGTGGGGGTTGGTCTCTAGGAAGGGCTCCTTGGCTTCTGGGAATATTTTTCATGAAATTTCTCTACTAATCTATCTGCCTTCTTGTTCTATGCTTTTACCCATCTGGACTCTAACATTGGGGATCCCTTTCACTGGACTAGGTATTGGAGTTTCCCCTTGTATAGTCTGGAATCCAGAATATGTTTAACCTCATAGTGTTTCTCCTCCCACCTCCCCCAGAGTCAGATCTGGGGCAATCTTAACCACTGGTCTTTGTTCAGACCCCACCACTGACTTAAGCAGACTGCAATGGAACACAGGATGCACTTTTCCTAATAGGTGAAGTAGTTTTAACTATGACTGGGTTTATGACTTTTACTATGGGGAAAGGTCCTATGTACTTTGGACCCAGCTTTTTGCAAGGTAGTTTCAGCTTAAGATATTTAGTAGAAAAATATACTTTCTCTCCTATGTGGAATGGTTTCTGGGGCAACCACTTCTTGTCTGCCTGAACTTTTTGACTTTTGGTCACTTTAGCTAGTGTTTGCTTTATATTTCCATAGGCATTTTGAAGGGAACCCACCCACGCAGTCAAGCTTACTGAGGAAGGGGGCTCCCTAGGGTACTCTGGCATAGATACAAATTCCACCCCTGTAGCTACTTTAAAAGGGGTGAGTCCTGTGCTGCTATGCAGTGCGTTATTGTAGGCAACCTCAGCAAATGGCAGGAAGTCTGCCCAGTTAGATTGCTGATAGTTGACATAGCAATGTAGGTATTGTTCTATCATGGTGTTTGCTCATTTGGTGGTCCCATTCATACTCAGATGAAACACTCCCTTAGGAGAATCCTATTAGTTTTACGAATTCCTTCCAGAACCTAGCAGTGAATTGGACCTCCCAGTTTAAGATGATTCACTTCAGCACCTCGTGCAATTGGTAAATATGTTGAAGAAACATCTTAGCCAGCCTCTGGGTGGATGGGAGGCTCGAGCAGGTGGTGAAGTGCTTGGAAAATAAGTCTATTAGTGTCCAAATCATAGTATTCCCCCCACTCTTCGGGAGCTCAATATAAAGTACATTGCGATCTCTTCCCAGGGCAGAGTTGGCTCCGCCACTTGATGCAGCAACCCTGGGCGCTTCCCTGGTCTTTTTTTCATTGCTGCACATACTGCACAACTTTTCACATAGCTCTCTATGTCTTTCTTCATCCCTGGCCATCAGAACTGTCTCTTAATCAAATGCAAAGTCTTTAAGAACCCAAAATGGCCAGTTTGCCTGGTGTCATGGCTCCATTGCAGGTCTTGGACTCATAGGCTTTTGGGAATATATATCCTGTCCCACTTCCATGCCAGCCAGAGGTGGTATTCAGCTGGTTTGGACTGGTTTGGGTGAACCAGTAGCTCTGATGATCAGCTGACCCTGCCCACTTGCCCCCACCCTATCCTGTCCTTTATCTCCTTCTTTCTGGCTCAGCTGATTCGTGTGGCACAACTGATTTCCGTGCCTCCACTATTCTACTTACTGGGGCTGCCTTAGAAGGAAAGCAGCTGAGCTTCAAATTGTTGTATTTTGACTGCTGCACACAAATGTGTTAGGTGTGCACGGGCGCAAAGCACTGCTCACCAAACCAGTTGTTAAACCGGTTGCATCCCATGACTGATTCCAGCCCTTCTCTTGATGTTAATTTACTCCCATGGGCTCTGAACCAGGTATCAAATTGTAATTCCTTTTGCATCTGTTGAGTCAGCTCATGCTGGGATCTGGCCACATCTTCCTCATCTGTTGCCTTTTAGTCACTTGTGCTACCTGCTGCTTTTGGGGGATGATTGCATTTACAGCTTCTTCTTGATTACTTTTGTACTGTGGCATGTGGGATAGAGCACCAGGTAGGAAGTCCCCCTCCCCCCGGGATGTGCTTCAATTCGAAGTCAAATTGCTAAATAATGTGCCCATCAGACTTGTTTCAGGGAGAGCTTTTTTGGGGGGGGGTCGGTTTTCTCAGTGCTTCCAAATTTTTATGGTCAATCCACACTCAAAGGCACTTTACTTCCTTGGAGAAATTGCCACCAATGCCCACCTCACAGCAAAAACTTTCTTTTCCCACACTGCACAGGGCCTCTCAGTCTCTGTGAGTTTTCAGAAGGTATAAGAACATGGCTGCAACTTTCCCTCTCTGTTTTTCTGGACTAGCACTGCTCCCATAGCCACATCACTGGCATCAGCTTGGATGACGAAAGGCTCCTGGGGGTTAGGGTGTTTTAGGACAGGGTCCTCTGTGAACAGTCTTTTCAGTTCCTCAAAAGCTGCTTGGCATTTAGCATCCAGTTTAGCGGCTAACTCAGTCAGGGCTTTCCTCCCACTCCTCCTGTTTTTAACAGTTCTGTGATTGGCAGAGTGATCTTTGTGAAGGAGAGGATAAATTGTCTGTAAAAGTTTGTGAACCCCAGGAGGTTCTGTAGCTGCTTGTGAGTCCAAGGGGCTTGCCACTCTAATATGGCTTTCACTTTCCCTGGATCCATTTCTATTCCATTGACAGTAGTCCAGGCTGGTTTTGTGGAATTCACATTTGGATAGCTTGGTGTACAGGTTTCCCTTCAAGAATTTCTTCAGAACCTGGCATACTAAATTTCATGTGTTCCTCCATTTTCTCCATGTAAATGAGGATGTCACTAAGGTACACAAGGACCCCTTTGTACAGGTGGTCATGTAGCACCTCATTAATTAGCTACATGAATACTGCTGGAGCTCCCTGGAGCCAAAACAGCATTACTTTAAGCTGGTAGTTTCCTAATGGGCAGTTGAAGGATGTTTTCCACTTGTTGCCCTCTTTGATCCTCACTCTATAGTACATCTCTCTCAAGTCTAGTTTGGTAAAGATTTTCCCCTTGGCCAAGTGGCCCAACATGTCCTTCATATGGGGAAGGGGGTACATGTCCTCTACGCACACCCTGTTTATTTCCCCTAAACTCTATGCATAGCCTCAGTGACCCATCCTTCTTCTCTTAAATAGCACTGGGGCTGCCACACAGGATTTGGATGGCTGGATAAAACCCCAGGCTAGGTTTTTGTCAATGTAACTCCTCAGTTCCTCCAACTCTTTTAGGGTCATGGAATACATCTTTGGCTTGGGGAGTTTCGCTCCTGCCAGGATCTCAATGGTGCAGTCAGTGGGGTGATGGGAGGGTATGATGTCACATACCTTCTCACTGAACTCCTCCGCCAGGTCTCTATACTCTTTGGGAATGGGCAGAGTCCCTGGTGGCTGCTTGGAGGCAGCCTTCAAGTGCTCAGGCTCCCCCTCCCCAACTCTCCATTGCTTCAACTTTCCACTAATGTTAAGTTGTGGGTTGAGTGAAGAGTCAGAGAAGAAAGGGTGACTTCAGCTCTTTATTGCAACAATGTAATTCCAGTAATCCCTGCCTGGCAGCTTGCCCTTTTATAGGAACTGCCAGGCAGCTTGACCAATCAATTTAAACTATTCTTCCTGCCTTTGCAGTGGACCTGAGTGAAGCCTTCACTTCTTTGGCTTCACTCAGTGTTTACTGAGTATCCAACACCCCTCCCCACTCAGATAGGTCATTGATCAATCAGGAGCTAGCTAGCTAATGTATTCACACAAGTAGGTGGGGCATTGGAAAACTCGCTCTGACCTGTGCAGTTCAGTTGATGTATCGGTGGCTGTCAGGTCAGTTGGACCTGTTGCTATTCCCTGGCTATCCAATGGATCTTTCTGGATTACGGCCCTCGGCATGTTTGTTTCTTCTGGTGCTGGTTCATCGATGACTCCCTGCTGGATTCCTGGTTCTCCAGGTGCATGTATCCATTGGTTATCTGGGTTTGTGTTAATTGTAACCATGGGGTGTTTATTGTTCCTGAAGGGGATGTTGTTTTTGTTTTGGATTGTTTCTGGTTGACAGAGTACTGATATACCTATTTGACCACAGTTGGTCAATGTGCCTTCTCCACATTCAACCACCCTCTAGCTCCTCTCTATGTGAGTGGGGGCCTGTAATGTTTACTACCAAAAAGCACCCCCAGTGTAGTTATGGGCATACACCAAGTCTCCTACATTAAAAGCTCAGTGCTGACTGGTAGAGTCGGTGGGTGCTTCTGATGTGTAATTAGGGTGTAGCCAGTCTAATTTTGTTCTGAGTCTGTGGCCCATTAATAGTTCAAATGGGCTTCTGTTTGTGGTGGTTACGTGTTGTATCAATAGGAATTTATCGATTCACGTTTGCCAGTCCCCTTGGCCCATTTGGGATAGTGCTTCTTTGGTTGATCACATCATTCTTTTTGCCTGTTCATTACTGGCGGGGTGAAATGGTGTGATCAGGGCATGGCACATTCCGTGCTCTGCTAAGAATAGTTCGAATTGGGTGGCTGTGAACTGCGGGCTGTTGCCGGAGACTAGAATGTTTGGTAGGCCATCTATAGCAAATAATTTTCTTAGCACTTTGATGACTGCCTCCTCTGTTGTGGAGGTCATTAGGACTATTTCTAACCATTTTGAGTATGCGTCAACTATTACCAGAAATGTTTGCCCATGGAACGGCCCACCAAAATCTATGTACACCCTTGACCAGGGGGCCCTTGATATTTCCCATTTGTGCACTGGAGCAGAGGGGGGTGTTGGTCTGGACTCCTGGCACTGTGCACATGTGGCTACCCACTCAGTAATATCCTAGTCCATGTTTGGCCACCAAACGTAGTTTCTGGCCAATGCTTTCATCTTTACTATACCCAAATGGCCTATGAATAGGACTTCTAATATTGGTCTCCTTAACTTAGGGGGCACTATTACCCAATCCCCCCACAATAGACAACCTTTTGAGCTGAAAGCTCATGCTGCTGAGTGTAATATGTCTGAAAGTCTGTGCCAACCAGTCTCTTCAGTCACCCACTCCAGACCCACTCAAGCACTCATGCCAATGTTCTGTCCTTGGCTGAGTATGCAGCTATGTCAGTTGCTGTAATCGGTCTGGTTGATAGCTCCTCAATTAGGAGCACTGGTGCTGGATCTTACATGAAGGGGCACTGGCTGAGGGTATTGGTGTTGCCCAAGAGCTTGCCAGGTTGGTGAAATAGATGGTAATCATAGGCAGCCAGGAAAATTGTCCATCTTGCCATTCGCAGTGACAATATGGTTGGTGTGGGATGGTCTCCAGCCAGTAGGCCGAGGAACAGTTCATGGTCAGTCACTAGTTCAAAATGTCTACCATATAGATATGCATGAAACCACTTCACCCTGCAACTGCAGCCAGCGCCTCTTTGTCCAGCTGGCTGTAGTTTCTTTCGGCCGCTGCTAGGGTTCTTGAATAAAAGGCGATTGGCACCTTGGTCCCATTTGGCATTTGGTGGCTGAGACTGCCCTGATGCCAAATGGGGAAGCATCACAAGTGAGGATTACTGGGAGGGTCTCAAAAAATTGCACCAAAACACTTTTGGACGATAAAAGTTTTTTAACCATTGCGAATGAGGTCGCTTCCTTTTGGCCCCAGATCCATTTAGCTTTTCTATCCAGAAGTCAGTGCAGTGGTTTGGCCACTGTTGCCTTCTGTGATAGAGAAACACTGTAAAAGTTTAATAGTCCCAGGAATGCCTGTAGTTCCGTTTGGTTCCTGGAGGTGGGGCCTTCTTGTATTGCTCTGACCTTATTGTTTGTGGGGTGTAGTCCAGAGCCATTTATCAAGTAGCCTAAGAATTCAACTCAGGTTACAGCTATTTTACATTTTTCCCTTTTAACCTTAAGACCCATCTCCTGGAATCTATTGACTACCTTTAGGCAGTCAAAAAGTTCTTTGTTGTCATTGGCAGAAATTAAGACATTGTCAAAATATGGTATTATCCCTGGAATGCCCTGTAACAGGTGTTTCATGAGACTGGAATAGTCTCAGTGCCACACTCACTCTGAATTGAAGTTTGTGGGATTTGAAGGCTCCCCAATGGGTGGCTATTTTTTGAGCGTCCATGGTGGCATCATCCATTGGTAGCTGTTGATAAGCTTGTGCCAAATCTAATTTTGCAAATGTCTTTCCTTTTCTGAGGGAATGTAAAAGGTGCTGCACGACAGGCACCGGATAGATATTCTGCTATAATGCCTGGTTGATTGTGCATTTGTAGTCTGCGCAGATGCAGACTGAGCTGTCTGGCTTGACTGGCATGACTACGGGTGTTTCCCACTTCACATGGTCAACCGGTTCTATAACCTGTTGGGCAATCAGTTTATCTAATTGGGTGTCAATTTTCAGGCATAAGGCAAATGGGATTCTGCGCAACTTCATTCTTATGAGGGCGATTTGGGGATTGAAGTTGAAAGAGATAAGTGTTCCATTATACTTGATTTCCATCAAGCACATCCATGAATTCCTTGATCAGTTCCTTGATGCTGTTATCTAGGATGGCATGGACACCAGTCACCCCCAGTCCTAGGAATGTGAACCGGTCAAGTCCAAGCAGGCTTGGCTTACTATTGTCAGTTCCAGCGGCCCTACAAATTCCTTGAAGGCTACTTGGAATGTTCTGTGCCCTATGACAGGGATGAGGTTTCCTTGATAGCCTTTCAGCTGAGTATTCTGATGCTTCAGTTGCTTCTTGGTGATTCCTGGCACTAATTGCTTAATGGTTGCCCAGGACACATTGACATTGATGATCCTGTGTCTATTTCCATGTCACATGGTGAATCCTTAATGAGGACTGTGACGTGGATTTTCTTCACTCATGGTGAGTTTGCTTGCCCAATAGTTGTCTGGTATGTGTTTTTAGGCTCTGCATCTTGGCCCTGCGTATCATCCCTTGGTTTGCTGATGCTTCCATGGTTTTGCCCTTTTGGGATCTGTCGGGTAGGTTGGCTGGTTTTCGTGGTGATGGTTTTCATGGTAACCAGCAATTTGACTGGTGTGACAAACTCTTGCCAAATGCCCCTTCCATCACATTTCTGGCAAATGGCATCTTTGAACTAGCAGGCTGACCTTGGGTTATTTCCGCTGCATCCCATGCACCCTGCCATTGTCCCCTCTGAAGTTCCTCTTCTTACCGATCAGAGGTGGCAAACTTCATTTTCTTCATCCATCGATTCCTCCCGCTCTGTACTGCTCTGACGGACAGTTGCATTTTGGTGTGAAACTGTCGGGTTTTCATACTTTTGAGTGGCTAGTGTAGACTTGATCGAGTTTTCCATGGCTCTGGCTTCATCTAGTGCCATCTGCAGGTTGAGGCTGGGCTTGGCCAGCAGCTATCTTTGGAGATTTAGGTCTCTTACCCCACAGATTATTAGGTCCAGGAGCATTTTATCAAGTTCTTGGAACTTGCAGTACAAAGCAGCTGTTCGCAATGCCATGATGTATTCATTCATTGATTTGCCTTCCTTTTGCTCTGGTGATTGAATTCATGCCTCCTGATGATCTTGGAAGGCATAGGTGCATAGTGTGTCCAGAGAGTATTCTGCAGCATCGTCCATGGTACAGTCTGCATGACTTCGGGCACCATGAGTGCTTTGGCTACCTCAAATACTTTTGATCCACAATAGCTCAGGAAGACTGCTTGCTTCCTGTTGTCCGAAAGTCCCAAGAGGTCATTAGCCTCTAGGAAACACTTGTATCAGGTCATGTAAGAGTCCCAGTTTCCTGTGGCTGGACTGAAATGCTCAGGTGGTGCATGCATAGTCAACTCGAGAGGACCGATGCAGGTTAGGCTGCGTTGATGGTCGGTGAGATTATGGTGCCACGGTAGCCCGTCTTTGTTTGTTGTCTTTGTTTACTCCTGGCTGAAATCGCAATGAGTTCATTTGCTTCTCCTCTCCAAATCCCATCCTCATCGCCAGTGTTAAGTTGTGGGTTGAGTGAAGAGTCAGAGAACAAAGGGTGACTTCAGCTCTTTATTGCAACAGTGTAACTCCAGCAATCCCTACCTGGCAGCTTGCCCTTTTATAGGAACTTCCAGGTGGCTTGACCAATCAATTTAAAGTATTCTTCCTGCCTGGGCAGCAGACCTGAGTGAAGACTTCATTTCTGTGGCTTCACTCAGTGTTTACTGATTATTCAACAACTAGGTTTCCTTGCTGAAGGGGGGGGGCAGGGTCACCCACCTCTCTCCTTTTCACTACCATGTGGTAGGGTCCCACCAGTCTAACCAGGAAACCCTTGTATTATTGCCTCCATCATCTTTGGCACCATCCTGAACCAGATAGTCTCTTGATGCTGCGCTATCTCTAACTGCATGGGCTGTGTTAGGTGCATTGCTGGGGAGCCCCTTATCAGTGAATCATCCTGCTCAAATTTCATAGACTGGGCTAGCTTCTTCACTCCCGTCCCCAACTTCAGCACCTCTGCAAACTCATTAAACACTGGGTGCAGCCTGAGTCTATGAGCGCTTTTATCTCTCTTGGGACTACCAACTTTGGCACCACAATCTTCACTGGGATTGACTAGGGGCTGATGGTCCCATTTACCATTGGGATGTCTTCCCTTTTGCCTTCGCTCTCATAGAGGCTTGGCTGCTGTTCCTCCTTGGCCACAGTTCCTTTCCCTTCACTGCTGGGGGAGGAGACCTCTATGACCTGGTGCACCACATTCGACTTCTCTCACTCCTTTTGTGATTTCTTCTGCTTGGCAGGGGCAGAAGCCCTCACTACAGTTCAGGGTACCAGGGACTCAGCTGCCCTGTGGTCCTGCTGGCCACACTGGAAGCACAAGCCAGCTTCGCACCCTGCGGTTCCTGAGGAGGCAGCTGCCGGTGCAGGCATAGGTCTCCTTCCTAGCAGATGCTGCTCTTGGCTCCTTTTCAGCTTGGCTTTGGATCCCCTGTGCTTCTTCTGAGGTGGGGGGGGGCAGGTTGGACTGCAACCTTGGCCAGCGGCTCCATCCTCTGTGCTGGTTCAGCTCCATGCATGTCCAGGTAGAGAAACCTCTCCCTCAGCTGCTACAGCAATGGGCTGTGGCAGGCAGTCAGGTATCTCCACTCCATGGGCTCGTCCCAATCTGCTGCTGTCCTCATTCTTCACTTTGGTGCTCAGGTGAACAAAGTCAGAGAGGAAATCAATGGAAACTTGGCCTCAGCTGTTTTCAGTGCTCTCCTCTGCTAGTGCTCTTCTGCCTGGTAGAGGTTCCCAGTTGCCATGTTTTCCTGAACCACCTGTCACTCGGCCTTTTCCTCTCCGAGTTATTTATTTATTTATTTATTTATTTATTTATTTATTTATTTATTTATTTTAGGGAATTTATATTGCCACCTATTCACCCATAGCAACTCAAGGTGGCTTACAGAATATAAAACCTCATATAAAAACAATATAACTAATAAAAGAAGAGCTACTTAATAAATTAATATAATAAAATCACCCCCACCCCCTGCCATGGTGACAGCAGATCACACGAGCCATTTAATGAGTTCCATCCCACTCTGGGTTCCCCAGGCCTGCTGGCAGAACCAGGTCTTCAGAGCCTTCTGGAAGAGTGCTAGAGTGGGGGCCATTCTAATCCCTGGGGAGGGGGTGTGATATTCCAGAGAGAGGGGGCCACCATGGAGAAGGCCCTTCTTCTGGGTCCCACCAGGTGTATCTCCTTAGGGGATGGGACCCACAACATTTCCTGCCTTCCTGCTCTGGTGGGTCAGGTAGATATGACAGGCAAGAGAGGGTCCCTAAATAACCTGGTCCCAAGCCATGAAGGGCTTTAAAGGTGACAACCAGCACCTTGAATTGCCTTCAGAAGCAAATTGGCAGCCAATGCAGCTCCCACAGGAGAGGTGATACATGTGCACACTAGGGTCTGCACAAAACCATGTGGGCTGCTGCATTTTGCATCAACTGGAGCTTCTGGATGCTCTTCAAGGGTAGCCTTAGGTAGAGTGCATTGCAATAGTCAAGGTGAGAAGTGACTAGGGCATGAGTGATTGAGTGTAGGGATTGTTGGTCCAGGAAAGGGAATAACTGGTGCACCACCTGCAGTTGCTCAAAGGCCCTCCTGGCCACGACCATCACCTGCTCTTCGAGCAGGAGTCTTGAGTCCAGGAAAACCCCCAGATTATGCACAGGGTCTGTTTGGGGTAGTGTCACCCCATCCAAGACCAGCAGTGGCAATTCTTCCTGAGCCAAGGAGCGGGTTGCCATCACCTGGGCTCCAAAATCAGCTTGCGCCATCCCAGGACTTCCTTCAACGAGCCCATTCTCAGCTTCACTGCAGGCTCCCCCTTGTGCTCCCTCTCAGCGCTCTTCCCTGAGTTTTTGCAGTCCTCCCAAAGGTGACCAGGTAGGCTGCCGGGGTTCAGGACCCTGAAGAGGTAACTTGATAGTTAAAGTTTAAAGAGGGAGAGTTGGTTTAATGTCAAGGTTCCGACTGATGACCCCAACCAAGCCAGCAAGTTGAGACGATCAGATCTCTTTAAGCGTAACTTTATTGAGTACATCATTTCAACACGCATGAAGCAAAACCAACTCTAGCTATTTCCTGCAGTTTTTGCCTAATTAAAGAACAAATTCTTTCTTCCCCTCCTTTATCAAGGTCACATTGCCCAATTAGGTGTTCTGGTGTCTCTATGGCAACTCCTTCATGTCTTTGCCAAACATCTATTGAGATGACCTTAGCTTCCACTGGATGATTTCATCTGGGCTAGCGTTCCAAACTTTTCCCTCCCCACATAATCTGTGGCAAGCTGAGAAATGAAAAGATGGCTGTGACAACATAGGCACGTTTCAAAGTTGATAACCTGCACACTACAAATGCTGAGAACCAGTTCATACAAGTATCAGAGCATGGCTTCTCTGAACCATTATTATTATTATTTCCCCAAATTTAAATGAGATGAATGCATTGTTTTGATGTCTCTATATTTTAAGTTTTAAATACATGTTTATAATGCTTCATTTTGAAGGCTGCCCTAGAGAAGAGAAAGATTTATGCATTACTGTTGTACTGTCCAGATATAAATTAAATATAAGCACATTCTTGCTATTCCTTGAGATTCCTGTCACGTACCCAAGTCACGTACAGTTAATTTTTTATGAAAATTTCCAAAACTGAGAAAACAGTTTATATGAAAAAAGCTTCCCTTTATATGAACACTTATACATCACCTGAAATGAGGAAAGATTTGATGTGAATCTTCTTTTTGATAAAATTTGGAAATCAATTCCAAAATTTGGAAGTAATTAATGTAATTTAACTCGCACATTTCATCACAGTATGAATAAGTTGTTTGACAGCAGTCCTGGTCCTAACTGTTTATGGGCAACTTCAGAGTTCTTCCTCTTCTTATTCAGATTTGGGCTGGACATCTGTGTGACCTCTGTGTTGGGCAAATGTCCTTTCAACGTAAGTTTTTTTTACTGGCTATTTAGCACTTTATAAAGGCAATTTCCAGCATCAAGTCTGGAAACTTTAAACAGCATACACGCCATCAATTCTAAATTAGACCATATGATACAAACCAGGCCAACAGCTTTTTTGTGTGCATAGGGCAAACACACTGGGAAGCTACAAATATTCAAAATGGATGCTTGCCAAAAGGAGCAGCAGAGTGGAAGACTTATGCTGTACAAAACCGTGTGCAGCATCCCCAATATTCCAGAATTTATAAGAATAAGGCAGGTGCAAACTTAAAAATTGATTTTATAATAATAAAACATATTCAGTGAATTGTAATAACAACATGCAATATATCAGATAACAAGTGAACTTTTAAAAGGTGGGTTTTTTAAATGGCAGAATAATTGATAGATATAAGAATGGGAAAAGTAGACCAATGTTTTATCTTTTGTGAGAATCAGCTTCATTGTATGTTTCATTCTACTCTCACCTCTACTAGAGGTATGGTTTCTGTCCTGACAGGAGGGTGAGGCTTATGCTCCTGATATGGTTGTTTTTAAACATTTCCTTCTTTCAGAGTGTTCCATTTTAGGAAATTATGATTTGCAATGTTTTTATTTCAATTTTCTCTAAAAGTTCAAAGATAGAGAACTACAATTAAATATTATACCAAATAAAATCAGTTGGAAAGGTTATTAGGTAAGAGAGCAAGAGATTAAATCCTTGCTACTAAGAGAGGAAATATTAAGGTTATCATAGGAGTCAGTAAAACTTTTGAGTACATTTTCAGAAACACGGGTTCACCATCAGATCCATTCATTTGCATAATCTACAAATGTTTAGGGGGAGCTGGTCATTTTTTCTGCGGCAGGGTAAAATAGCAATACTTTAAAGACAAGCTTTATGAACTTGGCATGCTGATGATGTATTCGGCTTGGTTTTCACCAATCTCAGTACACATTAGGTAAACACTTCTGAAATACACCTATGTGAGTAATAACGCTCGTTCTGAAAGATCCAAAACTCTTTTTTACAGAATATTTTTTTAATTTTTTAATATAATACACACCATACATATTTTGTGGACAGTGTAGGACTGGGTCAAATCTTTTTAAGATAATCCTGATCTTCCAACTTGAACAGTACCATTCTCTCTTTATAATTCTTTTATTATTTTTTCCATTAATTCATTTAAACATAAATAACATTTCTTTGTGCCATGTATTTGTTAACCCCTACTATCACAACAGAACAGAACAGAACAGAACAGAACAGGAGTTGGAAGGGACCTTGGAGGTCTTTTAGTCCAACCTCCTTCAGACAAATGGTTATCCAACATCTTCTTAAAAACTTCCAGTGTTGGAGCATTCGCAACTTCCAGAGCCACTGATTAATTGTTCTAACTGTCAGGAAATTTCTCCTTAGTTCTAAGTTGCTTCTCTTCTTTATTAGTTTCCACCCATTACTTCTTGTTCTACCGTCAGATGCTTTGGAGAATACCTTGACTCCCTCTTCTTTGTGGCAGCCCCTGAGATATTGGAACACTGCTATCATGTCTCCCCTACTCCTTCTCTTCATTAAACTAGACATACCCAGTTCCTGCAACCGGTCTTCATATGTTTTAGCCTCCAGTCCCCTAATCATCTTTGTTGCTCTTCTCTGCACTCTTTCTAGAGCCTCAACATCTTTTTGACACTGTGGAGACCAAAACTGGATGCAGTATTCCAAGTGTGGCCTTACCAAGGCATTATAAAGTGGTATTAACACTTCACATGATCT
>JANHZT010005773.1:129908-142153 GCA_032468215.1 Stegonotus admiraltiensis | reverse complement strand
TGCTGCTTCCTCTCAGCTGTGCCTTAGAAGCTGTTTTTTATCCCCAAGCAGGGGATAAAAAACCAGCAAACTAATGTCGGAAGCTGACCAGACTAAGGACGCTAGCCAGATGAATACCTGGTAGGCAGAATCCCCACCCCGCATATTTTCATCCCCAAAAACTAAGCTGTGTCTTATATTCTGCTGCATCTTATACTCTGAAAAATTTGGTAGTTTTCCTTCCTCAAGGGATTCAAAGCAACTTTGATAGTTTGACTTCATTTTGGATGTCAGGGAGAGGACACTTCCACACAAAAAGTTTGTACCAACTCTGAATCAGTTTGGGCCTCTTACAATATTCCCTACTTTGGAGACTTGACAATAGTGCAGTGTTGCAGTTCCAATTTATATGAAAGCATAGCAAAACTTTTTTCTTTTCTTTTTAAATAATTGAGCCTCTGCAGCTCTAGTAGTGGGAGAGGAGGTTATAAATCCCCCCCCCCACAGTTTTTAGCAACTACTTCATTTTGAAAAGCTATTTCAACATAGGCCACTTTAGATGTGGCAATTGCAGGAATGCAGTTAACATGTCTTGTTATGTAGATAGTAGATCCAGAGGAGATCGACTTAACACTTTCTCAGTCTGCTTTCCTCCAACAAAAATCTAACATGGTTGTTTACTTTTTAAGGAAAACCTAAGCAACAAATTGGAGCTCCTTTTAACCCCCAGCTCTACCTTCAAATAACCCCATCCCTGCAAACAGCAACTTCAGGAATTTATTTCTATTGGGTTCTTATCAGAGACAAGTTTGAAGAACTTCTCTTTAGCCTCATGTTGATCCCTGAGAGGTCTCATCCTACTAAAACTGGCAGGCCAAGCTACTGTATATAAACAGGCAGCAAATCCCACACTCACTTGTGCTGATGATTACTTGGGTAATAAAATGTCTACAGGCAAACAACCAAGCTCAGAGGATACCAAGAATTCAGTAAACAGGGTTTACTGGAATTTTTAACCAAATTCTAATCCAACCAATTATTAGCTGAATACTCCATTTTTAAAAGTGATTTAATCACTTTTGTTGGCTTGAACAAATGCTTGTGTATGTGTGTGTGTAGATTTATTGAACTATTATTTGGTGTAATGGGGATAGAATAATTTTAAAAAGAAGAGTCAGTCCTTCTGGAATTCTTAAGTAACAGTAACAGAGTTGGAAGGGATTTCGGAGGTCATCTAGTCCAACCCCCAGCTCACGCAGGAGATCTGTACTACTGATTTGAACCACTGAACTGCCGACCTTTCTGATCAACAAGTTCAGTGTCTTAGCCACCGAGCCACCTAGTCAGGTTTTACATTATTATTTGGCTTGCTTATATTTTGAGTCATTACGGTTGGTTGCACAGTCAATCAGTTATTTAAACTGGATCTGGCATTTTTATCCACCTATCAGGTCCTGGAATGGGCAGATGTCATTATCTGATGGTGTTATAAATATTGTTACAGGATGTAACTGTTCCAAGTAAAGCTGCCTTTAGCAATTGATTGATGGTGATTTTGTCAATGCCAATGGTGTTCAAGGGCTGCTCCAGATGTTTTGGGATTACACCCAAGGTACCTATCACTATTGGTACTGTCTTTGCTTTCTTTTTTGCCATAGTCATTCTATTTTTATTTGCAAGTTTTTGTACTGTGTTATTTTCTCTAGTTTTTGAAGAGCCCTGATGGCACAGTGATTAGAATGTAGGCTAACTCTGCCCATAGCCTGGAATTCAATCCTGATGGGCTCGAGCCTTCCATCCTTCTGAGGTTGGTAAAATGAGGCCCCAGGTTGTTGGGGACAATATGCTGACTCTGTAAACTGCTCAGAGAGGGCTGGAAAGCGGTATGGAGTGGTATAAAAAATTAGGTGCTATTTCTATTGATTTCTATACTATTCTGCTGTCTCCAGGTACTGCCATGTCCATTTTCAGACTTTTTTGTCTTTCTTATTGATAGTTGTTAAGTCTTCGATGTTATGTAGTAGGTGCTTGTTTGTCTGAATTCTAAAGTCCTAGACCACTTTAGCTTCTTCATTTTCTGTTACTTTGACTATTTTGTAGTCCCATCAGTTCTTGCTTGTAAGAAAATCATATTTCTTGCAGATATTCCAATGCACCATCGTTGCTACTTTGTCATGCCATTTTTGGTATTTATTATTATTTTAGTACAAAGACTGAGAAATTGATATTTATATCACACACACACAGGATTGCACACTCCCTCCTCCCACTGTTGCTGCCTTAGAGTTTTAAACATCAACTGTGAGCCAGCAATTTGCTTGCTATTTCATTCCTGAGCAGTGACATAGCTTCTCAGACTCCTTGCCAGGTTTACTGACAGGATTGCCAACAGGACTGGCTTCCTGGAGTTGCTTAAATAGAACACTTATAGGTAACATCTTTATCCCTTCAATAAATTCCCTGCATAAATATTCAATGTAACATTCTAAAGAACACAGAATGGAGTGCTGGTAATCCTCATTTAGCAACTGCCTTGCACGCCAACTGTTCACAATTACAACAGTCATGACCAGTCCTTGCATTTATAATATTCACAAAAATCATAAACCAAAGGAAAGCTGAAGATAAGCTCAGTCATAATTTTACTTGCAACTGCTTTGCTTAACAACCGAGTTGCTGGTACCAAAAATCATGAACTACCAGCCATTCTCTGATATCCATGACAACAAAGCACTGCAATCTTAACCCAAATTACCAGTATAACTCATACCAAACTATCAACAACATCAGACATTGCTGGCGTGTCGCTCTTCCTCTAACAAGAGAAACAATTTACCTATTTATTTTTTTTAAAAAACCCAGTTTGATTGTGTGTGTGATTTCCAGGATCTGTCATATGCTGCTGCTTCTCTTCAGGCAATTTCTGTTGACAGGCCCCTGCAGCCTGTCCAAGGCAGCTCCATATTGCTCGAGGCCTTCATTCTTGAGCAGCTTTGGAGAATGCTCTTCCATAGCTTCTACCGTCTCCAAAACCTCATGAAAGTACATCCCATTTTTGCATCATTTTCAGGGACTCTGGAGACTGTGCAAGAGCACAGCTTTCTCATTAATTTCTAAAAGGTCCAGAGGACACAGAAAAACACATCCCATCTGAGTGTGGTTTCTGAAAATTGCATAAGAACAGGATGTGCTTTCAATAATAGTTGTTGTTGGGTGTTGATGAAGGCTGGCATATCAGCTTTGATAATGCGTGTTTACCATCATTACCTTAGAGTGTAGAAGGCCTTTGCGCAATTCTATTTGGTTGCCAGTTGTACCCTTTCCTAGGCCTTTCAGACAATCACTCATGCCATGGTCACTCTACATGCAGTGCTTTGAAGGCCACTCAGAAAGTTCAACTGGTCCAAATGAGGTGGTGTGAACGTAATAGGTATGCGTATGTATGTATGTATGTATGTATGTATGTATGTATGTATGTATGTAGGTAGGTAGGTAGGTAGGTAGGTAGGTAGGTATGCCTATGTAACACTTCTGCTTTACAAGCTGCACTAGTTGCCAATTTGGCAACTGGGTGCTTTTTGTTATCAGTAAAGCTCCACATGGCATACGGTCTCATTATTTGAGGGTCTGCTTGTTTCCCATAGCATCTCCCTGCCTGATTTGATCTGCTGGTTTGGCATATCCAAGTTCTTTTGAACAATTTCATCTATAGAGGCCCTGAAAGTGGGCATTCTCTATAGTAGCTCTGGTCCACTAGAACAAGATTCCCCTACAAGATCTGGATCACCTGACTTTGCTGCTGCTGTTGAAGAGTGGTGAAGATATGAGTCTTCATCCAGGCCTTTGGTGAGGGAGAGAGAGACCCCATACATCATTCTATCTTGTTTGTCATGCTTGTAATCTTTTATCTTTAATTGGTTTTATTGTAATTTCTTTGATTATTGTGAACCATTGAGATTTGGGCAATTTACAAGTTAATTAATTATTATTGTTTATTATTTGATGCTGTTTAATGCACCAATGGATTGCACTTGAACAGTGGAAAGTTGACCTGTGGGAAATTAATATATAGATAACTATTAAACGGCAAATGATCTAGACTTGTTGGAATAATGTATATTGACAAGCAAATATATAAAAACATGTTAAAAATATCTTATTTTATCATTAGAAATAAAATAATTTAAACAAATAATAATTACCGTATTTTTCAGAGTATAAGACGCATCTCCCCCCCCCCCAAAAAAGGGTAAAAATCTGAATACTCCAAATGTAGCCTCGCCCAGCCTCGCAAATGCAGATTTCAGAAGCTGAAAGAAACCTCTGAAAGAAGCTTCAGAAAAAAAGCCTCAGAAATGAAGCTTCAGAAAAAAAGGCTTTTATCTAAAATAATATGGCAACCAACAAAAGAAGAATCAGTAAACTATGTTAACAAATCTGGAGAATTACACAATAACCAACAGGTTGGAAGAGGTTAATCTACATATCAATACCAAAGAAAGGAGATTGAACAGAGTACAGATAGTCCTTCAGAAAAAAAAGCCTCTGAAAGAAGCTTCAGGAAAAAAGCCTTTTTTTCTGAAGCTCTGTTTCGGAGGCTTTCAGAGGCAGAAAAAGAAGTTTTTTCTGAAATGGAGTTTCAGAAGTTTCAGAGGCAGAAAAAAAAGCAAGGCACAGAGCTCACAACCAACAAACCTGCTGCTAAAATTCACCTCTGGGAACAGCTGATTGGGGGTATTTCGGGAGGCCAATCCACCCACCAATCAGCTTTTTTCTTATTTTCCTCCCCAAAAACTAAGGTGCATCTTATCTCTCGTGTGTCTTATATTCTGAAAAATACAGTATATGTTACACTATTTTATAAATACTGAGTTGATAATTACAGAATACTTTGAATACTTTAGAATGCTGTACTGTATGAATTTCTAGCATCATATTTGTTACTCCAACTCATCTTCTCCAACAATAATTTTCATAGAAACAGAGATTTCTACTTGTTCGTCTTGCATTCTTGAGATTTGTGGGATCACTACTTCCACCGGTCTTAGTAACTTGACTATCCTGTTGGCTGGAGACAAATGGAAATTGCTGAGCAGCATAACTGAAGGGACGAAATAGTACCACGTTTCCCCGAAAACAAGCCCTACCCCAAAAATAAGCTCTAGCCTGATTGTTTGGGATGGGCCTAATATAAGCCTGGGGGGATGGGCATGGCCAGTATGACAGGTGGTGAGCGCATGTGGGCTGATGGTGTCTGGCAGCAGCCACAGCCCGCTGACCCCTTGGCACAGAGCGGATACCAGTAAGTCCGAGCATTGAGGCTGAGGGTGGGGTTGGGGGGAGAAGACAGGTGATTCAGACATGCTGCCTGACTCAAAAGAGGCTTGTGGGAGGCTTGCGCAGTGGTACTGGCAGCAGGCGGAGGCAGAGGCATAGGGAATGGGGGAGGCAGGTGCAGTGGTGAAATCCAAATTTTTTTACTACCGGTTCTGTGGGCGTGGCTTGGTGGGCATGGTGTGGCTTGGTGGACATGGCAGGAGAAGGATACTGCAAAATCTGCATTCCCATCCCACTCCAGGGGAAGGATACTTCAAAATCTCCATTCTCACCCCACTCTGGGGCCAGCCAGAGGTGGTATTTGCCAGTTCTCTGAACTCCTCAAAATTTCAGCTAGCAGTTCTTCAGAACCTGTCAGAACCTGCTGGATTTCACCCCTGGGCAGGTGATTCTGACATGCTGCACGGGTGTCTGGTTGGTGTGGCTGCAGGCAAGCTGAGAGATGGTGGGACAGAGTGGGCAATACAATTTACATAGACTTCTGTAAAGCCTTTGATTCAGTAGTACACGACAAACTACTTCTAAAACTAAAATCTTATGGCATTTCTGGACCCCTGCATAATTGGATAGCAGTGTTCCTGTCAAGCAGGCAACAAGTGATCAAAATAGAGAGCGCCCTATCAAATACTGCACCTGTTAACAGCGGTGTTCCCCAAGGCACCATTCTAGGTCCAACACTCTTTCTGCTTTATATCAACGACCTTTGTGATCAAATTATAAGCAGCTGCATCCTCTTTGCCGACAATGTTAAACTATTCAACATCACAGACAAATCTATTACCCTTCAAAATGACCTAATTATGTACCTGAATGGTCAAACAATTGGCAACTCCAAATCTCTGCTAACAAATGTTCAGTCCTGCACATTGGCAATAGAAATAAGAACGTCACATATATGCTGGCCAGAAACGATCTAAAAGTTGACCCATACTCTGTCAAGGACCTAGGAGTACTTATTTCAAAAGATCTAAGCCCTAGAGCTCACTGTAACATCATTGCAAAAAAGGCATTATGAATTGTCAACCTTATTTTACGAAGTTTTCTCTTTGGTAACCCTATACTTCAAACTAGGGCATACAAAACCTTTGCCAGACCTATCCTTGAATACTGCTCACCTGCCTGGAACCCTCACTGTATTTCAGACATCAATACATTAGAGAGGGTCCAGAGATATTTTACTAGAAGAGTACTCAAATCCTCTGCTCAAAATAAAATTCCCTATACCACCAGGCTTGAAATTTTAGGCCTGGATAGCCTTGAACTACCCTGTCTACGTTCCGACGTAACCTTAGTACACAAGATTATTTACCACAATGTCCTACCTGTTAATGCGTACTTTAACTTCAACCGTAATAATTCAAACTCAATGTAATTTGCTCCAATCTTGATTGTAGGAAACATGACTTCTGCAATAGAGTAGTAAATGTCTGGCACACTCTACCTGATCCTGTTGTTTGTCTCTCTAATCCCCATACCTTTTACCTTAAACTGTCTACCATGGAACTTTCACATTTCTTAAGAGGTCCCTAGTGGGGTGTGCATGAACACACCAGCATGCCTACCATCCCTGTCCTACTGTTCCCATTTATATGTACTCATTTTATGTGTTTATGACTATGTTTTGCTTATTTATTTCCTTTTATTTGTGCCAATTTTTTTCATGTGTCCATGTCTATGTTTATACTGTTACTTGTATCCTTGTACTTGTTGATAAACAAACAAACAAACAAACAAACAAACAAACAAACACATACATACATACATACATACATACATACATATGGGTTGCCTCTGCCTGGCTCTGCTGTACACTTTTCACCCAGAGGGAGCTGAAGCTTTGTCTGTTTGCAAAGGGGACAGAGAGTGATTAACTACCTTTCAAAGCATCCCCTTTGCAAGCAGAGGAAGCTTTGCCTCCCTCTGGATGATAAGTGTTTCAGTAGCTACCACCAGCCACCGCCCTCTCTATCCCACTGTCTGCTTACCCACGGCCTCAATCGGGGCCAAGCTCTCAGCATACCTCAGCCTCCACTTTACCTGCCAGGAGGGTGAAGAGCCAACAGCAGCATGGGCAGCCATTTGGTGGCTAGCACAGTGCCTGCTGTGGCCGAGAAATGTCCCAGCAGCAGCTGGACCAGCAGGCAGGGCAGGTGGAGGTTGGGGCATGCTGAAAGCTTGGCCCGTTGCAACTGAGAGCTTGGCCTGTTGCAGCCAAGAGGGTGGGGCCAGTGGTAGCTACACTCCCACTCCCATTGGCCCCCATGCTTGCTGCCTCCTGCACTTAAAAAAAATAAGACCTTTCCAAAAATAAGCCCGTGCTTATTTTCAAAACCAAAAGAAAATAAGACCAGGTCTTATTTTTGGGTAAACATGGTAGAAGACTTGAAAAACATATTATAAGTAACATAAATACATACCATATGATTTCAAAATTCAAGGGAAAATTTAGCAAATCACCATTTCAGTAATGTCAACAGCCTTTTCCTGGTTTTCTTACGCTAAATCTGTTATATTTTTGTAGCTTCAAGCAAATAACAGTTCTGCAGAAAGCATTATAGTGGAAAAAAAGCAAAAAGGAGAATTAGATGAAAAGGCTCAGAGTGATCAAGAGGGAGCACAAGATTGCAATGGTCGAGTCATCCCACGTTTGGTGTTGGAGAGATCAGCTACAATACATGAGGTATGTTCTCCATGGACCAGGAACCAAAGATAAAAATGTAATCCATACTGCTTGCTGCCCATTCAATAGCTATAGAATTCCTCATTAGAATTGTATTGATACAAGCTAATGTGTGGATGCTTCTAGAAAAGTTTAGCGATGGACTGTAAGTGGCCCACTTCATGGCTTTCGCAACAGGCTCAGTCAGCAAATGGTTATGACACTGCTGGACTAAAAATGAAGACTGATCTGAATTAGAGTTAGACTGCATTGCTGAACTCAAAAGATGGACAGTCTTTCACAGTTACAGACTTTCACATGTGTTTGAAAGGACTAAAACCTTTGCCCATTGGACCTGCCCCCTCTCCTCTCTTCATATTTCTGCATGGAATGTCTTCCGGTAATCTGTACCCTGATGCTAGAGAAAACTATATGCACAGATTAATCCAACATAGGAGGAGGGTTAGCCAATTGTCCAGGTGCGTGAGGAGTCCATCAAACAAGACTTTTTCATTTTCTGTACTTCTATCCCAGTGTAATTGGAAATCAGCAAGAAACACTGATTAACAAACATAGTTGTGAAAGCAGAAGGATGTTTTAGGGGAGTAAAGTTTGTAGTAAAGATAGCTTTTCTGCTGAGTCTGAGACAGAGCAGTAAATGTTACCCCATCCAGGTCTGGTTTCATATTTTCATATGTCAGCTGAATTGTTTTGGTGCTTGAGGCATCTGGCACTGAAAATATAGCAATAATAAATTTAATAATTGATAATTAACTAACTGAATGTGTAGTTACTTGATATGGTTTAGTCCTAGCAAACCCTGACAGTGAAATTCTTAAAGAATTCAAGGAGTATCAACAATAATTTTTTTGCTGGTACAAAGTGATTTCCTTGGCTATATTTACTTTTGAACTCTAACCCTAACCTAGCCCTAACCTTTCCTGTAAATAGTGTCATATCACAGCAAACAGCTTGAATTACTTCCTCATTACATCTCTAATTCAAGTGCCACTTCATATTCTAATGCTAATGGCCATAGAGGCTTTTTTTATTCAAAAACTTACATTTTTGTCAATGTTTTTTTAATCTTGGATCTCATTTTTTTATTACAGTCAAATCCAAGGGAAGAACATGAGAAATCTGATCAAAACCATTTGTATGTGGATGGTGTTGAGGGGAAGGGTTTGGAGAAGCGAGTAGGGAGTGCAGTCAGTGTGGTCTCCAGTACTCTTGAAGGTAAATGCCTTGACTAGGTAGAAACTAGATTATTTTTGAATTAAAAACAGATATTTTAATAATATTTTCATGTTTAGTGTATTGTAGATTGCTCTGAAATATAGTATAAGATATTTAGCCAGAAATTTTAGAAATGAAAATTTGTTTTTTCCAATAACAAATGAAAAAGTAGCTTCAGAAACATTTGACGTGCTGATGAAAGAGTTTTGAAAGAGAATAGCTCTCTGCCATAAGTCTTATGCTTTTTACAACAGCCTTCTATAATAGAAGAATGTGTTCCCCTTATATATTATACACTATCCACACATGATAGCACGGTATTAAAATATAAAATGGTTGTAGTTCTATTGGCTGTTTTGTGCAAAAATCCAACAACCTCAGCCCAGCATAATGAGGAGATTAAAAAATTCCTTTCCAGCAGACTTGATAAGCAAATTCCAATAATTTCCACAGTACAGAAGTTGTAATCCTATACTGTTTTAAGTGCCAGATTGAGGAACAATGCATCACTCAATCAATCTCATTGATTAATTGGCTAAAGTTAGCACTCTTAGTAATTCATGATTTACCTCTAGTAAATCTTTTGATTTTTGTTTTTAGAACTGGAAGAGGCCCATCAGAAGTGCCCACCATGGTGGTATAAATTTGCCAACACTGTATTAATATGGAACTGTTGCCCACTTTGGGTGAAGCTAAAGCACATTGTTAAGCTCATTGTCATGGACCCTTTTGTTGATTTGGGGATCACCATCTGCATTGTCCTCAATACTGTCTTCATGGCCATGGAACACTACCCAATGACCGAAGAGTTCAACAATGTATTGAATGTGGGCAATCTGGTAGGAGAACTGCTCTTCATTCTTTGATTTGATAGTGTGACAGCTCAGAGGTGCTTGCAAAAAAGAAATTATTACCACAATAATCCAACAATTGGAAAGATGGAACAAATAGGTGGTGCCTCTGTTTTCACAGTAACCAATCACATATTTCAGATATATATCTTTGATGCCTAAAACAATTGGTACACCTGTATCCTCCATGATGCTTGCTTGTTTGTCAGCCTTACTATTGATCACTTTCATATTATTTGAGAATGAATAGCAAATTGCATAGATATCTTATTAAAAAGCATTTTGTCTTGTCTTTATTTTGATCATAATCAATTGGCTGACAGTGACTATTAGTTCTTTGAGAGGAAGTAAGAACTTTCATTATATTAATTGCACTTTTATTAATTTACATGCAGCACTATTTTCTCAGTTTTTTCCTGCTATGGTCAGAGCCCAACTCTGTCTTAAAGTTGCCAAGTTTGAGAAACACTGGTGTTCAACTTTCCCCAATATTCAGACAACAACAGATGTACAGTATTTTAAGGAAACCAATTCATGCCAGTGTTCAAAGTGGTTAGGAAAAAGATGTGTTTTTTTTAGTACCAATTTGGCCCTTCACTTGCCTGGATAATTTGGCAGGTCATTGGGCCTTAGGTCTGTAGCTACTGCTACTTAATTCCTGGTTGCCTCATTTATGGATGAGAGACCTTAATAGTATTGTTGAGACCTGGTGGACATAGGGGAAGTGCCTCTCTAGGAAATGTGGCTACTCAGGTTTTGGGTGTAAAATAAGCCACAATCTAAGGACAGGGATGACAGGGTAGCTATGGTTTTCCACAAGACTCTCTGCAGATAACCAGATGCAAGTCCCTATATTCTGAAATTGGATTCTAAGGATGAGATGGGATTGTTGTAACTGTGTCAACCTCATTGCAGTGTAACTGTGTTCCTACTCTGACCTGAATGCCTTAGTTAGGTTGTTGGTGGAGTTCCACAGGCTTACAAATTTGGGAGACTTTAATCTGTTTTATTTGGGCAGGCATAGCCCTGATCAAGGTCACTGAGATCTTGGTATACATGGAAAGAGGAGGAGTCACAAACTAGATTTGGAATTGGTGGACATGAATATTTTCTCTTATCCTAGACCAATCACTTTGTATTAGTCTTGGAGTTTTACGTGCCTATCCCCTGCTGTAATGGTACAGGAGAATGATCTTGGGAAACAAGGGTAAGAGACAGTGGTGGGATTCAGCTGGTTCAGGCCAGTTCAGGTGAACTGGTTGTTAAAATTCTGCACTGCCTCACCCATCCTGCCACACCCTGCCAAGTCACTCCTCATCTCATGCTCTTTCCCCGCATAGCTGCTGCTCTTCATCTGGCTCCCTCACTTGCCTTGACCACATGGTCTCCGAGGGCCAGCCAGCCTTTGGCTGCATCCCAAGCAGCGCTCTCTGAGTGGCCCAGCTGAGCTGCCCTGATCTGCCTGGCAGCCTGGGTGAGCCTGCAATCAGCAAGGCCTGAATCCTGGCCTAGCTACCTCCTACATGACCCAGCCAGCTTGCCTGCCTTCCACGTGGCTGAATCTAACGCACTGCTCTCTGCACAGCCCAGCTGAGCTGCCCTGATCTGCTTGTGACTGCAAGTGTGACTGCAAGCAGCAAGGCCAGAATCCCGGGCTAGCTGCCTTCCAAGTGGCCCAACCAGCTTGCCTGCCTTCTGCGCTCATGCAGTGCTCTCAGCACAACCCAACTGAGCACCCAGATTAGCCTGGGTGAGCCTGCAAGCAGCAAGGCCTGAATCCTGGCCTAGCTACCTCCCATGACACCCAGCCAGCTTACCTGCCTTCCCCGCAATCCCCAAGGCTCAGAACACTTGCCAGCCACTACCGCCTCATTGCCTGCCTGCTGGCAAGCAATGGATACTGCAGAGAGATTTCCTACATACCATTCCAAGCCCCTTCCCCCCACCTCCATCTTTTGGCTGACAAAATAAAAGCCCATCTAAAGATCGCAACTGCTGCTGCTGGACTTTTATGTTATCAGCCCAAGGGCGGAAGGTGGGGGGAAAGGTATGTAGGAAATGTGTCTCTGTAGCATCGGTCATGTGACTGAGCGGGCGTGGCCAACTCTATGTCACTCAGAGCAAGGTGCTGCCCCATCTCGCCATGAGTGATGTCGAGTTGGTCCTGCCCACTCAGGCACATG